>JTDE01000911.1:31741-54445 GCA_014338405.1 Paragonimus skrjabini miyazakii
TATATATATATATAATAATAATAATAATAATAATATAATATAATATAATATAATATATATACATATATATGATAAAACTCCTGTTGGATGAGGATGGGAGCTTGAGGGGACTTCCGTTGGTGGTCTTCGGAAGAGTCATTCGGAGGCTCATCAAACGTGTCCAATATATATATATATATCATACACCTTGCATTTTGCACCTTTCAGGGCTTTTGCACTGTAGACGCCTAGCGGATTAGAAGAACATACCTCGATGCTACCCGGGTCAAGTTCCTGTCAGCACCCAACTGGCACATTTCGACCGCATCGTTTTGGAGTAAATCATCTGGCGAGTCGGCTCGAGAAATTCCCACACCCCCTCCGCCCAGCGCGCTGCATACTCGCTGCTGTTAGGCCTCAGCTTACATCCTCGGCGTAGCTGGTAACTGCTTTCTCCCAAGTTGGAGCTGGTAACACCACGGTCATCACTTGTGCAAACGCGTGTCATCGTCGACAGTTTCACATATAATGGCCCGGCGACCTCGGAATTGAGCAACTACTTCAGCCACACTGCCGCATTCACCAATCTGTACACGGGGCTTGGTAGTCCACGATATTTACACACTGGGTTAGTTTCACATCAGGTTGACGTAGAAATGAAAGGGAGGGAACCTTGTGGTCTCAGGTTCATTGCGTATGCAATGGCACCGCGGGGGTGCCATACGTCGACAATTCCGGATACATGATCAGACGTTGGCCAACGCCACCCTACGAAAGGCTTGTGTAAGACCAACGGTCGTGTGGCTTCTCTAAAGATCTCGGCTGCAACCGTGTTTTCGGGCTTATTCGTTCCCAACACATGATTCGGTGTACGTTTGCTATAAGAGACCTGATACAAACCCAGTACAGTTTTCTCCAGTCGTGCAACTAATTGCACGCAACGAATGCTTGCCATTTTCCAAACGACTCATCAACTATTTCATTATTTAAGGTCGTTTGACCTGGACCTTTTCGAGCGTTATTTGACGCACTCGAAGGTTCCATACACTTTCCCCTTGGAGCGCTTTTGAGTGCCGTCGAGTGGGCTAAAGTCCACCTTGCACTCTTTTACTTTCTCTCGGTTGCTGCTGTTGGTCCCAGAATACGTTATAGCTAAGTACTTATCGCATTTCCAAACATTACTTGAAATAAACGGCTTGTTTCGAAATCCTACTGCGTTCTTCTAGCTCGATACCTCCTAGGACTATGTTTCGGTTGTCTTTCAGCAAAGATGTTTTAAACTGTACGGACAAGTGGAAAGTTAGGTAAACCTTTTCGCTGTCCTTGTCTACTAATATTTTTGCTTCGTTTGTACCATGTGCACGAAAAGATGACATCCGATTATTGTTGTTCTTCATCAAAGAACGTACTAATTCATCGCCTATTGTATAATTTGGAATTTTTGGTGTCTGTTTTCTTCTTCTCGTCGTGTTTTCTTTTTGAACAACTGAAAAGCTAACCGTTTTACATTGTATATTGCTTGTTTCTGTTGATCATATCTTGCATCAGATCCAGAAGTGCTGGGGCTCAGCCAACACTGATTGGGGTAATGAGCACCTGCGGCCATTATGGGTGGAAAATGTCTGTACAAAACGGTGTGCGGTATTATCTGTATCGATTTTCGAAGTTCCTTCATGTAGAAATCCGACCCAACCATATTCCCTCAAAACGTTTATCCCTTTATATTCTACCGCCTCTGGTCCTGACCGTTAATTGGACCTTGACGTTGATATATTTGTTTTATCGCGGCAGTTGACAGTTTTACGAATAGCTGGTTGTCGCCTTTTGTACTTGGCTTGAGTGGTAAGTGCACGACCTTTTTGGAGCTTGGCTCATCCCTATTATTTTTAAACCTGTTGACTGCCCAAAAGAGTTCTGTTGGGTGTGAATGTTATATTATGTGACTATAGTTCATCTTTAGCCTACTTGGCATCAAATTTCAATTATCTCTAGGAAACGATCCGTCGATGGAAACTGTTGAGGCTCTTTAATTATTAACTTTCATATTTGTTCAATAGTACCGTGCATTGTGAGCCAATCTTGTTGTGACCATTTGGGATCGTGGTTTATTGCTACGCCTTGCTCAACATCTTCGTGGAAGGTCGTACGTTATCGGTGCCGGAAGTGGTATTTTGGTGCATGGCACACTAAGTCGTTTTCCCCAAGTGCGAGCTTACCAGACGCAAAATAGTGAAAAACCGTTGAGAAGAGAGACTGAATATTTATTACCCAAAATATAAAAAGGGTCTCTTATAACGCTAGAAATGGCACCGACACTTAAATGAGCTAGAGATGCTAGAGACCGGCTGTCGATGAGCGGTTAAACTGGAAGAGTAGTGACACACGCGTGCGTTTGGGTTCGCGCCACAGTCACAAGGCATGCAACATGCATCATGCAAAATTTCTTAATAACCTAGGTACAATATGCAAGTGAGTTTTGAAACCACTTTACACATCATACCGCAGGCAGGTCAGTGAAATCTCCAGGTCGATACAGTATGACTTCAGATGCATCTTGTTAAACAGAGACTAATACCAGCAGTTGGCCTCTTCATCTCTCAATTTTATTTGCGTGAGCTGCGGGTTTAACGCTACCTGAGGCGTCGCTTTGCCGCTGAGTGGTCACGCGCGCACCACAAAAATTGGATTAATGCAAAATTCCTGCGACTCCAAATGCGGGTCTCTCCTTAATTCTGTATCCCCTTTTATTTCTTCCATGGGGATTAGGATGGACTAGTACTAGCTGACTGTATCTGCATTGGAGCTGGAACTATAGTTACGTAATGAGTACATAACACTTTTACCGTAGCGTTGTAATCATCAAGAAGGCAGTTACCTAGTCAACTGTACATACAAAGGTAGTTGCGACGAAAATGAAAGACAAAGATCTCAGAGAAGGGAAAGTTGGCTGATTGAGCCGCTTCCCCACAACTTCTCCGACGGAGCTAACTAAATCGGTCTTAGCATCCTCATTCTCCCCAGGCGTCACATTTGTCTTACTCACAGGTAGGCTGCACGCCGAGACAACCAAGAAGTCACTTGGTATTTTGGTTAACCTACCGGACAGCCCCGAGACAATCTGAAGAATACAGTGGCTATGAAGTCTGCCAGTGTCAACTCAGGGGGCGTGTCCTTCAATCATCTGGGAAGGAGAAAGCGAAACACCAGCGGCGGGCCAAAACTGAGTAACAGATCTTGGGAGATCTATGCCAAAACCCGTCAAACGGTCCTGCAGAGAATTCTTCCTTCCAAAAAGTTGGAACCTGAGGAGCCTGTTAGGGTTGACTCAGCTGGTTCGACAAATATTCCCTCAGCCCGCCCCGCTGGGTATTTCCACCGGTAGCCCCATAATGCTTAACACGTTGCCTCTTTTCAGACCACGACCCCAGCAGACGAAAGAGCCAAATTTTCTATAGGTGACAAATTCCTGACAACCTTCCAAAAAGCGGTGTTCAACTAGAGCACAAAAACTTCAAAATGCAATGTCAAGACTGCTGACAAACTTCCTATAGGGTTTTCGACCCACGGGCAGGCAATGATGTCGCGCCCGCCACCTCAAGGGAGAGCCTTCAGAACAACTCCGCAAAACTGACTTAGCCCAAAACCAACACAATCCTCAATTCCAGGTCTTATTTTCCAAGCTCTCACCCGCATTTTCCATCCTCTTTTCTGTGGAACCAAGCGCATGTGTACGAAATGTCTGCGCTTAACCAATAAATTACCAGAAATCAGACAATTATTTCATGGCACCCAACCACAAATGCTCACCTTCACAGAGACCTAGCCTACAGCTGGCCACAACAAAAGTGAACTGAGTGTCCCCGGGTATCCATTTAACCGAGCTGACTCTGCCAGAGGGAGAATGGGATACTCCACGATTTCCTTCACCAGTATTTCCCAAGGCCTAGGAATACTGGCGGTTTTCACTCCTCTTACAAATGTGTCGCTCAGCAGCTTCGACTATAATTGTGTGATCATGCCTTATTCTTAGTGTGGCTTATTTATCGTTCGCCCTCATCCGGCATCTCCAACGACAACACACCTCTTGTAAACTTAAAAAACGTTCGAGGGTTACATCACTACTTATGTGCTTAGTATAGGTGACTTCAATGTACTCAAGATGAACCGGGCATCATTTGTTCACCAGTACAGTGAAAGCGGATTCTTTACTTTCTTATCGATACTGATACGACGGACGGCGTGGACACAGCACGTCAGCGTCCCGACGCGGCATCGTTCTGCTAGATTCCCCCTATGCTCGACCTAGTCGTTATTAATGAGGGCCACCTGGTAGACAGAGTGATCATCAACCCACCACTTGGACCCGGTGACCACTTTCTGCAAGCCTTTGATCTCATATGTTACTGGTTATAATAACCAGTATAAGTCCACAGTTCTAAACTTCAATCACCCTGATTGTAATGGCTTGAGAATCTACCTTTGTTCACTTCTCCTTGATCATGCTTCCGGGGACCAGAACCACTATGCGTTTGAGGGTGCAGTTAAAAAATCGGATGGCTTATTTGTACCGCACAAACCGTGCATTCTCTCTCAAAGGCTTACACATAGGATACATCGTCTTCTCGATGATGGTTTCCACTTATTCATCATGCATAAACTAACGGAAAACTCCCCCGACATAAGTACGTTCCACACTGTTCGGAAAAAAATGCAAATGAGAAATCCGTGAATGCACAAAACTCGTACAAAAAAGATCTCCCCAAGAGCCTTCGAAAGCAAAACTTTCTATGGAAATATATGCAACCACTAAGAAAGAATAAACCCATGGAATGTTCTTTCCGAATGCTCGATGGGATGACTTCATTTGACTCCCTGTTTGTGGTCGGGTTATTCAAGGAGTACGACTCGGCAGTCTGCAACGTCGCACCACCGAACCGACACCCTATCCTGTCGCCGCAGAACTTCCGGCAACCAAACGTTACCGTTGAGTTTTCTGCGTTAGATGTCGAAGATCATTTATCCAAGGTCGTTTCATACGGTGCAATGGGTACTGACAAGATTCATCCCAACATTCTCAAAAAAAGAAGCAGCATCCAGTCTGGCAGGCGGCTGCTTCCATCCCCTTGGATGGCCAAGCGTCTTTGGAGCTGCACGTGCCTAAAACAGCAGCCACCAAAGGCGCTACAGACCAACGGTCTTGCTCTTACCCCCCACCCATGCATCTCCAAAACGTCCTGTTAAAAATTATTTCATTCCTAATTTTCACAACCCACCGAGTCTGCTTGGGTCACCTTCCGCATACAGAAAGGCTCAAAGCTGGCCCATTCTGACCACATTTCCCTCTGCCGAATCACGGTCACTTCGTCCAAAGTCATCCACTGACCTAAATTTTCGAGAGTGCAAAACTGCAAATCACCCTCCAGTAAGTAAAAAGTGAAGATAGCCCGTAAGCCGCCAATCCTGAGCCAACAGAAACGATCAGTGTCTCGCGGGGGCGCTCACATTTGCTCCAGCAGTGATGAAGCAGCCGCTACCCTCCAAGAGGGCGCAGGAAACGCTGACGCCGTCTAAGCAATTCCCCTCGCTACCAGGATTGCTTTCTCAAGCTCTTCCTCGTGCTCTTTCGTCTCTCTATGCACCCAGCTAAATGACGAAGTAGCCCTCAAGTGTATGTACACCAACTCTTCGAGCCTTTCGAACAAACCACCACAAATCAGACAGTTGGTCCACGACACTTGTCCTAATATTCTTGCTTTAACAGAATCCATGCCTTCCACAGATATTAGTGATAAGAGGCCACATATTTCTGGATACTCACTGCACCGAACGGATTCCTGTCGTGGTCGCATGGGAGGCTGTGCTCTCTTTCTAAGCCAGAATCTGCTAGGACCAACTGTCATAGAGGAATTTACCTACCCAGAGAAATGCGATGGACTCCGGTTCAAACTCTAGCGTCGTAGTCGTGACACGCTCCTCGCCGGTGTTATCCACCGACCGCCGTCGTGCGGCGCATCTCACAGCGAGGCCATCCCAGCCACCATGAACCGTCTCTCGTCTACACAGCGTTTCTCCAATCTTCTAATTATGAGTAACTTCAACGCTCCCAAACTCAACCATATAACTGATTCTGCTGAGTACATTGACTGCGGATTTGCGAAATCCCCGACAATGTTGATCCACGTAGAAGCCTGAACACAACATGTCGAACTAACTACACGGCACCGTTCAGGATAGACACCGTCACTGCTTGATCTGGTTATCACAAATGAGGTTCATCTGTTAAATGATGTGGTCACCAAACCATCGCTGGGGGCTAGTCGTTGATTTCGTTAAGGTGTGTTGCATTATTTTTGAGATCGCTGTGCTTTGATTGAGCAGAGTTGAAGAATGGCCCTATCTTTCCTTAATTTTCCTTAAGAATAAACAGTATTGACCATTTTCCTTCTTACACCGGCTACTGTAACTGTTTCCCTTACTCTCATTCAGTCACAGCCTTGTGCATTTTTAAATGTCAAAATAGGACATTCTTCTTCCATATTCTTTCTTGAGTAGCTTATAATTTTTATCATTTCTCGATGCGTGAACTGTCATTTTGCTCCAACCCAACCAAGTACCATTTGTTTAGGTGAAATCAATTCCGTTTTATCGTCCTCCATTACTGAACGGTGCCTAGTTGTCAGATTTGTTGTACAGGCACATTCTTTATTCAATTTCTCAGGATATTTCACAGTCGAGGTGAGACATTTAATTTTCATGTATGTTGTTTCAATTAGTACCGTATGAAATCCAGTTTTTACGGGCGCCTTCTCATTAACCGTTTTGAAGATTGATTATCCTCCTTACCGTTGGATATTGAGATAGGCATATTTGGATCAACAGATTACGCGTCACTCGTTTTGAACTTGAATTGTTAGCGAAGGATTCAATACTAGTGACCACTAGCTTCTGATTTTATCTGTTACTGGTTTCCAAATGCCGTAACAAAGACTTCCTCCAGAAACTTTCAGAAAGCTGACTTTGACGCACTAATGACATGTTTAAGTACAATCAAACTCGTGTCTGACTCAGTGAATACAAGCTAACTCTCCCTTCACGTAAATGATGACGCATATATTCCGCGCAAACTGTGGAAGTCCTCCTCTCTCTCACCTCTTCTACGGAACATACCTCGTCTTCTTGACTTGCGTTGCCGTCTATTCTCTAAGCAGAAACTAAGGGGCAAATCTGCGGATCTAGAAGCTTTTCGCTCTGAACGGAACAGGTTCAGGCGAGAAATTCATCAACACACAAAAACAGTCAAAAATCCTACCGGTAGCCCGCGAGAATAAGAATGATCTATTCCAGTACATGCGTCGTAAAAGAAAAAATAGGCCCTCAGCGCTTTCTCTGCGGCCTTCCAACAGAGAAACCTCCTCCAACATTCTGGTGGTTTCCGAGGTATTCAAAAAATACTATTCAGCAGTCTACAATGTGGTTCCGCCAGCCTACAATCCGATTCTTTCGGAGAGATCTCCAACACCCACTGATGACAGCTGAATTCTTTGTGCTCAACGTTCAGGTTCGCCTGTTTAAGGTAGACCCTTATAGTGCAATGGGACCAGGCGGGATTCCTCCTTGGATCCTGAAAGAAGCGGTTTGGCGGTGCCCCTCCATAGTCTGTTTAAACAGACACTTCGGACTGGCACTCTTCCGGAGGCCTGGAAAGAGGTCATTGTTACACCTATATTTGAAGCTGATGATCGTCAATCCCCTGCCAGTTACCGGCCGATCCGTCTCACCAGCATCCCGTGCAAGGTAACGGAGCGTCTGTTAAAATGCGCCATCCTCGAGCATTTCTTCTCAAATAACCTTTAATCTTCTGCCCACCATGGCTTTTTTCCCTACAGGCCATGCAGAACCAACACGCTTATCTGCATGGATAGCCTGACAGACGCCAAAGACAATGGCCATATCTCCGATGCTCTCTTTTTAGACTTTGCTGAAGCATCTGACCGTGTGTCACACGGCCCACTTGTACATAAACTGGAAACTTATGGTATCCAAGGAGAGGTTCTCCGCTGGATTACATCCTTCCTTTATAACGGGACTTTTAGGGTAAAAACCGGATGGAACTTATTTTCTTTCTCCCATCCCCGCTGAAGCCCCTCAAGGATCCGTACTTCGTCCGCTGTAATTTCTAACATACATCAATGACCTTCCGGACCTTAATTTCAGAAACGCCCTCCATTATGCTGGTGACTTAAAAATGTGGAATGCTTATAATCCCAGTGCTTCGAAGATTGATCTTGATCGCATTAAGTGCTGATCGGTTGATTAGAGTCTCCCACTAAACGACAGCAAGTGTGCACATATGTCGCTAGGAGGAGAATCCGGGAACCTGTCCGTTTACATGGTGCACAAAGTGCAATAGATATGGCGAAAGTTGACCTTAAAAAAGGCCTAGGGCTTTGGCTGTCGACCGGTTTATTCTTTTCTTATCACCACTAGATGGCCACCAAAAGGGAATTTGGACTCCGGATGGTAAAATGCCTTTCCATGCATAGACAGGCATGATTTTCAGTCGATCTACGGGGTCTATATAAGACTATTGTTTGAGTATGCTAATCAGGTCGTATACACCGGCTTGAGGAAGGACACATTCGCCATCGAACGAACCCAGTGAATAACTGCTAAAATGGCCGCTGGCTTGCGACATTTCTCCTACGAGTCTCGTCTTGAAATACTTGATATTTATCCACTTAACTTCCGAAGACTCCGCGGCAACTTAATCCTTACGCACCTTTTCGTTAGCACAGGCCTGTTTCAACAATAGTTGATAACTGTCGACAGGGTCACGACAAGAAGCTTTATAAACTTCTACCCCGGACCTTTATTAGGCAACAGTTCTTCTCTTACAAGATTATCAAAAACTGAAACAACCTTCCGTTAGAAATTGTTAGCTGCTTTTCTAGAGATCATTTCAACGTGTTACTGGATTCTCACTTACTTAAGAAGCTGTTAGATAAGTGTTCTGTTCTGTTCTGTTAGATTAGTATTTTACTCTGTTCTCGGTATTCTCTATAACACCCAAGAGTGGTACTATACCATCTTTTCAATGACCGCCATTCAGATCAACAGAAAAACGCCGACATCAAAACGGACAAACTGACTGTATCCGGGTTATTTGGGCCTCCAACCTCGAACACATGAACAAATCGGTGAATCGCTGAGGTCACTGGCAGAACACTTATAAACTGTTCAAACAGACACTCCAGACTGGCGTTCTCCATAATGCATGAAAAGAGACGAAGATCACGCCCATATTTGAAACAGACGACCGGCACTCTCCGGTTAACTACCGGCCAATCAAATTTACTGACATTCCGTGCAAGACGATGCAACGCTTATTGAAGGGTGCCATCATCAATGAACTTTAACCAAACCAAAATTTTTCTGCTCAGCATGGCTTCATTCCCAACCGGTCATGTGCAACAAATATTCTTATTTTCTTGGATGGTTTGATGGAAGCCAATTACAATGGCCCTGTTTCAAATAGTATCTCCTTTGATTTCCTCAAGGCATTTAACCATGTCCCACATGACTACTCCAGACACCAGCTGGAAGCTCAGGATATTCAGTGAGAGGATCCTCACTGAATTGCATCTTTCTATGATAAAAGAACTTTTAAAGTTGAAACCGGGCCATATTTTTCGTCCCTTCCGTTCATTTCTGCGATGGTTCCTCAGGGATTGGAGCTAAGTGCTATTCTGTTGCTTATTTACATGAACGATCGTCCGGAAAATATTTCCAGCAACGCCCTTCTTTACATCGACAAACTAGAAGTCTGGAAGGCCACTGATTCCAGGGCGCGGCAAATGGATGTTGACGCAATTACACGCTGGCCGGAAGGCAGGAGTCTCCAACTAAGTGATAATAATATCAATAATGATTAGGTCATGTTAACGAGCCAAAGGAAGACATGCTCGCCGCTGAGCGTGTATCGCGCGCTGCTACCAAATTAGCAGCAGGGAAAGAAGTGTCGCGTACGAACCCCGATTGGAGAATATTGGTTAGCATTCACTTAAATATCGACGATTTCGTGGTGATTTAAATCTCACAATTCCAGAGACCGCTAAAGAGCACGGAATAATTATCACATAATTAAAAAATATTTATGCGAGTAATCAAACCTTGAAGTCTCCAGCGACCTGTATTCCTTGACCCCTCATTTCGGTAGTTGTTTGAATGAGCACGCGTTGCTCAGACTCTTCTATCAACCTAGGAGAGTCCTCGGGCTCGACAACCGTAAGTTATCTACAGTTCACAACAGTTAACGGGAGTTCTCAGTCAGCTGTCCACGGCTGGCTTTCATCGAAGTCTCGCTACGTCAAAGAGTCGCTCGGGCGTCCCGCGAGGTTCACATCATCTGCAAACCTGTAGCAGGAACTACCGATCCTCTTCGCCAAATCATTTATGTATATCAGGAACAGCAGGGGATCTAAAACTGACCGTTGTGGAACACCACTGGTAGCTTGTATATTGTATGATTTGGGGCTCTCCACTTGCACACAGGAACTCCAAGTATGCAGCAGCGCCCTCACCCACGCTAAAATACTAGGAGATATATTAAGTGTGCGTTTTACTTTCACCGTTATTTTCATTAATTTATCGACTGATATTTGTATATGACGTAGAGGTCCAAATTGCCCAGATCTATTCAGTTTTTCTTGCTGAGTGTCAAGCGCACATCTGTTGACCCATCTTGGTGTCTGTTGCGTGTATCAATGGATTCAGTGGGTTGTAAACGGAGGTAAGAAGCTGGAGCTTTCGAGAAGTTCATACAACGATTCGCAGAATCTCAAGATTCTCAGCAATGAGCTGAAATGTGGAAAAGAAGTGAAATACCTAAACTAATGCAATAGATGTTGGTGATGGCTAGCTTCGAAAATTTCTACAGAGCTATCAGAAACAACATGGTCTGGTAGAGCATTCCAAGGCTTGCAAACGCGCAGTGAGAAAAAGCTTCGTCTGCATTCATGTCCGTCATTTTGGACCTCTAGTTTTAGTGGGTGGCCTCTCAGTGTGACGCTATTCCCCTTGTTGGGAATCGGGCGGCAAGGATGATCCGGGGACTGCATAATAAAAACGGTTTATACCAAGTCACCTCTAACTAGATGGTACTCTAAGGAGTACGCTTCCAGAGGTTTCAGCCTTTCCTCATACGGTCTAGTTTTCAGACTCCGGGCTGCCTTATTGGCTTGACGTTGTACCGCTTCCAGGTGCGTTGGCCGGATTACGGTTCCATTCTTCAGATGCAGTCGAACAAAACTGTTATAGAGAGGCTGAAAACAATTAGGGTTGAACTGGCCGAAGAGACGTTTCAGTGACGCCAGGATGTTGTTAGCCTTTTTTGCACCTGTTTCAGTGTTTGCAGAGCTCTAGAGAGTGTGCAAAACAGTACATCCTAGGTCCTCCTCAATAAGAACCGTCTGAAGTGGATATCCGTTGAGGTAATAAGTGGTTTTTATAGCGCTGCGAACGTGTATAACTTTGCACTTGCCAGCGTTAAATTCAAGCCGGTTCGACCGAGACCAATTGAATAGAATATCGAGGTCCTTCTGTAGGATGACAATACCATCGGTTGTGTTGACGGCTCATCATATTCTGACGTCGCCCACAAACAGTAGTAACGGAGAAGTGATTGAGAGTGGGAGATCTTTGATGAATTCCAAAAATAGCAGCGGGCCAAAAATTGAACCTCGGGGCACTCCACCCATCCTAAGCCTGCAGGTAGAGAAAGCACCACCAACGCGCACCCTGTACAGAAGGTTAACACGATACAACTCCAGCCACTGGAGAAGATTGCCTCGCGCTCCATTATGGGAAAGCTTGCCGAACAAAACAGAATGATCCACGCGGTCGAATGCCTTAGCAAAGTTGAGATATATGACGTCTATTCCATCACCCTGATCAACTGCTTTCGTCCACTGGTCGGTGGCTATCAGTAAGTTTATGGTACACGAACGGCCCTTACAAAATCCGTGTTGCACATTGTAGAGAAACTCACAAGAAGTGAGATATTTATGAAGCGAGTCGTGTACAAGCGCCCCTCAAATTTTTTGGAAGCTCTACTGCATTGCAGTTGATCTGTGGTCACTAAGGCAATTTCGCCTATCCCCCTTGAAAACGGGTATAATGCTCGCGAGTTCACAGCTGCTGAGTACCGTTCCATGGCGGACGGATTGCACATGCAGTAAGCTAAGTAGAGCAGCAAGCTGTTCTGCCGCTTTCCGCAAGGTCTCGAGAGATATGCCGTCAAGGCCATGAGAGCTGTCCCTAAGGCAGCTGAGTTTATCCAACACTGCCGAGGAGAAAGCATCCACAGTATAAGTGTCATCGATTTCAGTGTCAAGACGAACCTGAGGAACTGATGGTGACTGCGCAAAAATCTGCTGTAAAACTCAGCAAGGACACCAGCGGTCTCCGTATCAGAGCTAGTAAGGCCTGATTGGTCCAGGAGTTGTGGAACCCCAGATTTCGCCTTGCGAGTTAATGCAACAAACCTGAAGAGGCTATTTGGATCAATGATGAAGCATTCTGTAGGACGTTGTTGATAATGAAGACGGTAATCTCGATTTAGCGATTTACACTGGTTACTTGTGGCGACGTATGTTGCGAGCGTATATCACGAACAAGGAGAGAACGCGTCCACTAATGAAGAGCAGGTTCTAGCGTTGCTTCAGTTCTTTGAGAAGGTGCATACAAAGGATAATAGAAGGTCACCATAAGCAGACTTTACGTCTAATGTACTCATCATGGAGGGGGTGGTATTCATTGCTGGAGAGTTGCGGAGTCAGTAGGCTAGGCTGGATGTCACGAAGGCAGCGGGCTCGAGTGACATTCACCCGGCAATTCTAAGACCACCCGCGGATACGTTAGCCGCCACTTTGTCTGGTTTATTTAACGAATCGCTTGACGAAGCCAAACTACCCACGAACTGGAAAGTAGCGGCTATCACACCCATACACAAAGGGGACAGTAAGGAAAGGGCTTCAAACAACAGGCCTGTGAGTCTTACGTCAGTTGTTTCGACGGTGGTTAAACGAATTTTGAGGGGCAAGATAGCGCAACACGCCACCAAGTATAGACCACTTGCGGCTCAGCAATGTGGCTTTGCACGTAGCAGATCTTGCTTTTCAAACTTACTGGCTTTCTTAAATGAGATTACCATACGGCTTGGAATGGAAGATTATGATAAGGTCTGTATTTAGATTTCATAAAGGCCTTCGACTCGGTAGGTCACTGATATTTAATGATAAAACTGGGGGGCATTTGACATATTTCCTAGTGTTTCAGCGTGGGTGAGGGCGCTGCTGCATACTTGGGGTTCCTGTGTGCAAGTGGAGAGCCCCAAATCATACAATGCACAAGCTACCAGTGGTGTTCCACAACGGTCAGTTTTAGATCCCCTGCTGTTCCTGATATACATAAATGATTTGGCGAAGAGGATCGGTAGTTCCTGCTACAGGTTTGCAGATGATGTGAACCTCGCGGGACGCCCGAGCGACTCTTTGACGTAGCGAGACTTCGATGAAAGCCAGCCGTGGACAGCTGACTGAGAACTCCCGTTAACTGTTGTGAACTGTAGATAACTTACGGTTGTCGAGCCCGAGGACTCTCCTAGGTTGATAGAAGAGTCTGAGCAACGCGTGCTCATTCAAACAACTACCGAATTGACGGGTCAAGGAATACAGGTCACTGGAGACTTCAAGGTGTAAGCTCGGTGTACGTTTGCAGACCGTAAAACAAATTGGGCACTCTACCAACTGACAGTGACCCCAAGGAAACCCAGCGTTCTTGTGCCTCTGTATAAGGTTTACGTGAGACCGCAACTAAAGTATTGTGTGCCAGCCTGGCGTTTCTATTTGGTCACGGATGCTAGGGTCCTAGAGAGGGTGCAACGTAGGTTTACGAAGTTCTTGGTAGAACTTCGGGGAATGGACTACGCCAGCAGACTTAGACACTTTAATTTTTTTCTTCTTAGAAGAAAGCCGGAAAAGAGGAGGTCTTCCGGAAGTCCTTAAGATCCTGAGTGGATTATCTGTGGCAGGGCAGCAACCGTTTATTCGCAACAAAAATTCATCGCTTAGAGGGCATGAATTACGTATTGTGAAGGGATGACTTAAGACTAAATTCATGGTCAACTTTTTCTCATATAGAGTTGTGAACATCAGAGGTTGTGAACACCCGAGGTGGTGTTGGCCACCGCGGTTACAGAATCATAGCGCAAGCTTGAGGCCTGTTGGTTGGCATTATTTCCGAGTACGGAGTGATGATAAGATGACCAGGATCTACTTAACTCGATGGCAGTCATCTCTCCCTCCTCTGTCCGCATCTTGTTTATGTTTTTCGTCCCTTTTTTATCGCCAGTTATAGACAATTTGCGCAGGACTTCTTTATTAGTTATTTGTCCTTGGGCTGTTCCTCTATCTCAACCAGGAAATTATTTTTGTTCTGTCATCCATGAGTCTAATGAAGATTATGATAGCACCAGCACTCGCTTAGATCCTGTCTGTTAATCTGGTTATACGATGATTGCTGACGGTGATTCCAATACCGCATCCCTCCAACATTCAAACTCTGGCATCCAGGGGATCGTTTGCATAATGCTGATGAAGACTCGGTCAAGGATACTGTCGCTGTTCGTTGATTATAATATGTGTTCCACATACCACTGAAGATTCCAAAACACTGTTAAATGGAAGTTATTCTTCTCCATTTGTCGCAGCACGGTGGGATCATCAGAGCTCACTGGTGCAAGAAACTGGGAGTCAACCAGCTACTAGCCTCACGTCCTGTTATGTAAACTGACTGGAATTGAACCAGTTAGTGCAACGCGAGACACGTTTGCGTAATTTCTTGGTCGTTCTGCAAAAGCGTTTTGATGCATTTGTACAATTACAAAGTGCCAATGGGGCCATGCTATAGTGGGTCGGGAACATAATTTTCTACGCCCCCCTAACCGATCATTCAGGATGCTAAACATAGGTAATCCTCCGAATGACAGTTTATTCTACGCGCTCTGCGAAACGCTTGACTACTCGCAGCGACAAAATGGCGCCTTGCGCAGAGCCTCAGCAAATTGACTCTATCTAATACGAAAATGAACCGTCCCAGACAGCTGCATTCAAATGTCGCGACTGCAACATTCGAAATCTGGTACTAGCCGAAGCTGACACGATAGCCCACTGAATGCCTAGTACAAATGCTGCAGGAAAGGCAGCCGTGCATCACAAATCTAACACGTTTGTGGCGATGTCGGCTGCATCAGAAATCAAAAGTAGGCGTCTCGGCGCAAACCAGGACCAGGTAGCAAACCACAACTCCAAGGGAACAAGACGACGATGCAACACTTTAGAAGAACCAATCACCGATGAGAAAAATGGTTTACATTGGTCCGGTTTACATGCTCATATCAAAAAAACGAACCGATACCTCGGTGGTTTCCTCGGAGACAGTCGGCAGAAGACCAGATCACCGGAACTAAAAGGTATGCTCGCGAAGGCTATTGTGTAGTTCGCCGGTATGGTGTTTCAAGGCCGAAACGAGTTGGAAACGGCCATTTAGGCGCGAGAAGATATTTTTCAAATTTTTCATGAAATATTAAAATGCGTATTACGGGACAAATATAAAGATTTCTTCGAGTATACTAGTGGTGTTGCAATGGGAAAAAACAGGTGTACCTAAAAATCGCCCAAATTTGCAATTTTGTTGAAAAAAATGTGCCGCCATTTTTTTCGACAAAAGCATAATGTTGGCTTTCCTAATCGATTTGACGTTCTGAAACTGCTTCCATTGAAATTTTCGTGATGGAATACACCTTTTTATCTTGCAGAAACGCTCAATTTTGCGCGGTTTTGGAGATATAATAGAATTTGTAAGTTTCAACCACGTTGTGTTCACAGCGCATTGTACACCAAATATCACAGTAATTCCTAATAAAACTATGTCGCCACGGTTATTGCTTAGTTACACATCGGAATTACATATTCAGCCTGTTTGCCCGATAGTATTTCCGATGGAAAACGGTCTACGTTATCACCTGATTGTTTCTACCTGCAGTGTGGTGTAAACATGCATAACATGTCCCACCCTATCATTGAAAACGTGCGTTTTGTTTTGTTTATTTCTTATTGGTCATGCTTTAAGGTAGCTGGCTATATGTACGCGAGTCAGTGCTCGCTTATCCGACGGATGATGACCAAATTTGATGCTCGTTATTTATCTGACGAAAACATTGATTCCCACTTCTACCGTTTCAGCTACAACCCCTCTATCTTCGAGCCATGGATGTTTATGATTCAGATGACTGTTGGTCTCTTTTCTACGGCTGCAGACTTCACTGCAGCTGGCAGGTTGGGTCGTAACAGAAACAATTAAGGTAGCAAGGAATGCTTGCCTCATATAGAAGTTTGACCTAGCACGTAACATTGAAAAGAACCCCAATAGGTTTTACGTTTGTCCTTAATCCAGATAATCTCTAAGAAAGGAAATTGGGACCATACTTTTCTATAACTGAGATATTAAAGCGACTGACAAGAGCATAGCGGGCGCATTCATGGCACGGTTTCAAAGTATTTATCGCTCAGACAACGGGGTACCTGAGTCTCACCCTAACACCGTGGGAGTCGCCACGGTGGATGCGGATATTGCGTCCTATGAAGTTGAGCGAGCAATATTCCAACCAAACGGCACATAGTCCGCAGGACCCGACCATCTCCACTCGGCTATCCTGAGACCTCTGACCAAATTGCTGGCGTCGCCTTTTGCCCAAATGTTCAATCTCACATTAGAAAGAGGGGTAGTTGTGAGTGACTGGAAACAAACCACTGTAATTCTCATCTTCAAAGATGGTAACCGATCAGGGGTTAGAAATTACAGCCAGTAAGCCTGGCTAGTGTCGTCAGCAAAATCTTCGAACGCATATTACGTGAGAGGATCTGTCGATTTCCCTGCGAACAGAAATTCTTCAAAGCGCCTCAACATGGCTTTCTGAAGGGTGAATCTTGTCTTACCAATCTGCCGACGTATTTAGATACTGTCATGGAGAAGTTGGATGGAGGGGAAGTGGTCGAGGTGAGCTACCTAGATTTCCAGAAAGCCTTTGATTCTGTCAACCGCAAGCTTTTGAACTAGAAGCTACGAGAAGATGGAATATCCCCTAGAATCTGCGGTTGGATCCAGACGTTTCTAGCTGGAAGGTCGTGTGGGGTGAGGGTAAGAGGAGTACTGACAGACCAAGGTTCTCCGTTAAGTGGAGTACCTTATGGGTCAATCCCTGCTCTTTTGCTCTTCCTGGTATACATAAATGACTTGACCGGCAACCTGGTAAGTCCACGTTACCTGTTTGTAGGTGACATAAAGGTGGCGAGAAGTGCGTTAGACTCGGGCGTCCTCCAGGAGGACATTCTGAAGATTTGCGAATGGACATAAAGGTGGCACTTATCACGGAATATTCTTAAAGGTCATATCCTTGCTAATGGTTCTCAGTCGACCTCCAGGTGTATAATCGATGCACATGGACGAACAGTCGAACTAGCAGATAAACAGCGACCGAGAGACTTAAGTACCCAGGTTACTAGCACGTATGCTCCATCTGTTCGGTGAGCTTCAGTCGCAACAACAGCACGGCGAGCGTTATACCGACTGAAATCTGCGATCGCCAACCCATGTCCAGCAGTGTTCATTCCACTGTAATCAGCCGTACTTCGCCCACACTTGAAGTATTATACCCAAGCTTGGTCACCGTATCTAGAAAAGGACATAGCTGTCTTCGAAAAGTGCAAAAGCTCGCCGCACGTAAGATATGCGGTATGAGAGGTCTAAGCTCTTGGCGGGTAACTTGAAATTGGATTTGAATTCTCTTGGTGTTGTCTACTCATATTTTTGTCTTATTGGTGCCCTGAGCATCAAACAACTGCATAGGTTTACTGTTATTCGTTACTGAATAACATATTGGTTAAAATTTTTGTGCTGAATTGTATCTGTTTCTGTATCCGTTCTATATCGTAAATTGCTTGTTGCCCATGACAATGACCCGGGTCAGATCCACTAGTACTGGGACTCAACAAACAATCGCTGAGGCAGTGGGCATTTGCGGCCGTTACGGGTGAAAATGTCCGTACAAAATGGCATACAAAGGTGGTATCACTTCAAGTGCACTGGTCTACATGAACACCAGTACAAACATCTTTTCTCCTCAACCGTGAACTTTATATGCATGAGCTGCAGATTCGATGACAGTCAAGGTGTCGCTTCGCCGCTGACTATTCACGCGCGCTCCACGAAAAGTGAAGCAACGCAGAAATCCTGCGGCTGTAAGTGCGAGACTCTGTCTGGCACAGTTTGATCTCCCATTTCTTCCATGAAGAGTAGGCTGAATGGGTACCAACAGACCTTGTCAGAAATGAGGGTGGATCTTCAGTCTTTAAGTGAGTACTTAGCGGTCACTCTTCCTGAGGTTTCAGCCACCAAGAAGGCAGTTGCCCTATCAACTGCGCAGACAGAGGGGACAGCAGCCAATATGAAAGAGAGAGCTCTCAGAGACAGGAGAATTGTTTTATGGGGTCGATTCTTCTCAACGTCCTCCTCTTAGTCCCAACATAATCATTCCCCCCAGACGTTGCCAATCTTGTACCGACAAGCAGGCTACGCGCTAAGTCGACCAAAAGGCCATTGGGCCTCTCGGTAACCTTGCTAGCCATGGTTAATCCTGAGACTGTAGTAAGAAAAACGGCGGCTTAGAAATCCGCAAACGCCCACTTGAAAGGCATGTCTTCTGATCGATCTCGGCAAGATAGAGCGAGACATTAACAACGGAGTAAAACCAAGTCGCTAATCATGGCAGACGAAAAACTACAGCTTGAGACTAAAGTCGTTGTTTCTTCCCCAATCCGACCTATGAGCCAGTGGAGACGCCGTTTCTGTAGTCGTCGTCCCAACGACTGACTCCACAAGCATAGGCACTACTGTTGAAGACATTGTACTCAGGCCGTCTCGCGAGTTACCCAAGCCAAAAACCACCGATGGGCCTCGTAGAAAAGTCTTCCTTCCTAGAAGTCGGGACGATAGAGGCCTGCTGGGAATGCCGCCTGTGACTCAAAAAATATTTTGTTTGTCCGTCCTACAAGGTATTTCTATCGGTGATCCCATTAAACAGCACACCTTGCCCCCTGTTTAAGCCCTGCATTCAAAAGACAAAATAGTCAAATTATCCATGGATGAAAAATTCCAAACACCTTCCGAAAAAGGGGAATTCAGCAGGGGCGCAGAGGCCATAACCAGCGACACCGAAAATGCTTGTCAGGCGTCCTGTAAGAACGCTGACATACGCGCAAACAGTAATTGTGCGTCCGCGGCCTCACAAGAAAGCCAACAGAGCCACTCGGCAGCACAGACCGAATCCAACTCCACCACCACCCTCACTTCTAGCTCTTCTTTCCCAATTTTTTCTTCGCAGTCTTCTATCTCTTTTCTCGCCAAGTCATGTGGAGAAGTAGCTCTCAAGTTCGTGCACACGAACTGTCTGAGTTTGTTTAATAAACCACCGGAAATCAGACAGCTAATTCATGGTACACAACCGCACATATTTGCTTTCAGGGAGACCTGGCTTACAGGTGACATCAGTGAAGGTGAACTGAATGTCCCTGGGTATTCAGTTTACCGAGTTGACTCCGCCCGAGGGTGAGTGGGAGGTTCTGCGGTTCTCCTTCACTAGCATCTCCCAAAACCCACGGTTATCAGTGGATTTAAGTCCTCTGATAAATGTGGTGCTCTGTGGCTTCGACTAGCATTGCGTGGTCCAGACTCAATCCTAGTGGGGTCATTTATCATTCTCCCTCACCCGGCATCTTCGACGACGACATTCTTCTTATGAACCTGGACCACTTTCTAGGACTACAACACTTTACTCATCTGCTTATTATGGGCGACTTCAATGCTCCAAAGATAAACTGGACATCAATTTCTCACTAGGAATGTGAAAGCGGATTATCGACGTCCTTACCGACGTAGGTACGCCGGAGAGCGTGGACACAGCATGTTAACGCCCCGACGCGGCATCATCCTGGTCAGATTCCCTCTTTGCTCGACTTAGTCATTACTAATGAGGGCCAACTGGTAGACATAGTGATCATCAAGCCGCAACTTAGACACAGTGATCACTCTTTGCTCATCTTTGATCTTATCTGTTACTGCTTACAACAACCAGCAAAGAAGACCACACTCCGAAACTTTAATCAAGCTTATTTTAACGGTCTGAGGAGCTACCTAGGTTCATTAATTCTTGATTATGGCTTCGTGGACCAGAACTACTGCGCACTTTGAAGCGCAATTGGGAAAGCGGACGACTGATTTGTGCCGCGCAAATTGTGCACATTCTCTTATCGGCCACCTCTCCCGCACAGATCACGTCGTCTCCTTGATGACCGTTCCTGCTTATTCGGTCAGCACAAGCTTACGGGCAACTCGGAGGACCCACGCGCGTTCTACATCGTTCGAAATAGGTGTAGACGGGGAATCCGTGAACACACCAAACTCGTACAAGAAAAGGTTCTCCTCAAAGCTCGCGGGAACAAAAACTTCCTATTTGAGCATATGCGACGACAAAGAAGGAATGAACATTCGGCCCTTTATCTTTGACTGCCCGACGGGGAGACCTCGTCTGACTCCCTAGTTGTGGCCGAGTTATTTAGGGACTACTACGAGGTAATATACAGCGTCGCACCGCCGGACTGGCACCCTATCCTTCAGCCGCAGAATTTCCGGCAGCCACTCGTAACCGCCGAGTTTTCCGTACTGGATGCTGAGAGCCTTTCACTCAAGGTGAATTCGTACAGTTGGGTGGGTCCAGACAAGATCCATCCCAGACTTTTCAAAGAAGTAGCTGCTAGTCCGGAAGAACCCTTTTATAAGCTGTTTAACCAGAAACTCCGGACTGGCATTCTCCCTAGCGTTTGGAAAGAGGCAATGGACATGTTTGAAACGGGTGACCGGAATTCCCCGGCTAGCTATCGGCCAATCGGCTTTACTAGCACTCCATGCAAGATAAGGGAGCGCTTATTAAAGCGTGCCATCCTCAATCACTTCTTATCAAACTGTCTTTTTCCTTCTGCGCAGCATGGCTTCCTTCCCAATACGTTATGCACAACTAATATGTCTATTTTTATGGATAGTCTGACGGAGGCCAGAGACAATGGCCTCATCTCAGATGCCATCTTCTTCGACTTTGCCAAGGCTTTCGACCGTGTCCCACGCGGCCCCCTGAAACACAAACTGGAAGCCTATGGTATTCAAGGAGAGGTTCTTCGCCGGATTATTTCTTTCCTCGATAACAGAACGTTCAGAGTTAAAACCGGATATGACCTCTAAGCTCCCTCTTTCATTTCTGTGGGAGTTCCTCAATGGTCAGTGCTAGGTCCTCTGTTATTTATGATCTATATAAATGACCTTCCGGACAATATTTCCATCAACGCCCTCCTATATGATGACCTAAAAATTTGGAATGCCACTGATCCTAGCACAATACAGATTGGTCTTGACGCGATTAAGCGTTGGTCGGACGATTGGAGTCTCCCACTAAACGACAGTAAGTGCGCACATATGTCACTGGGTGGAGATTCTGGCAACGCCTTCGTGATTCATAGTGCAGTCGGCACAGTAGATATCATGAAAATCGATCTGAAGAAAGATCTGGGCATCTGGCTGCCGTCTAACTTCTCTTTTGTGCATCACCTTGAGATGGCAGCGAAAAAGGGTTTGCTACTCATAGGATGATTAAGCGCACTTTCCCCCGCATAGACAAGAAAGCATTCCAAACGCTTTACGGGGTTTATATAAGGCCGTTCCTCGAACATGCTAATCAGGTCGTTTACACCGGCCTGAAGAAAGATATATTAGCTGTCGAGCGTGTTCATCGCGTGGCTGCCAAGCTAGTCACAGGTCTTAGTAGTGTCGTGTACGAGTCTCGACTTAAAATTCTTGATCTATACCCACTTGAATTTCGACGACTCCGCTGTGATTCAATTTTCACACAATTCCTCTTTAGACTAGGCCTCGTTGATTAGTTTTTCACCGTAGCGAATGATGACGGTCGACTAGGACATAACATGAAGCTTTTCAAGCTTCGTCCTCAGATCTTTCTTGGACAGCAGTATTTTCCTACAGGGTTGTTAACTTCTGGAACAGTCCTCCTGTTGAAGTCGTCAGTAGCGCTTGTAGCGATCGCTTTAAAGCACTACTTGACTATCATTTTCCAAAAATCCTTTTATGCAAGTAATCTTAGTTTGATTTTTTATATTTACTGTAATTCCCAAGAGCGGTGCTACACCCTGTTTTCACTGAATGCCTTTCAGATCAACAGACGCCCACTTGATATTGAACGAGAAAATCCGACTGGATCCAGGACCCTTGGGCCTTTGCCTCGAACCAGTGTATCAATCGCTGAATCGCTGAAAAGCTACAAAAACGGTCTAAGTTCGTTGAACTTATTCTCGTTCGAACGCTAGCGGATAAGGGATGACCTTATTGAAGTGCACAAAATTACCCATCACACTGGCACAAGTCCCCTGGCATGTTTGTTCGTGATACGTCAGAGTGTAGTGAGATCACCTTCGACGTCCCCAAAATACTAAACTCCCCGCAGCGTGAGAGTCGCCTTGCCAGTACCACCGCCCTGGTCCACATTAC
>JTDE01000911.1:69741-85345 GCA_014338405.1 Paragonimus skrjabini miyazakii
AGCTGTGTACCGTAATTAGTTGACCAATTGATCGCGCATCCCGAGCGTTCCGGAATACGCGCCGGCGAACTGCCACATTGCTCACACGATCAGTCCACTTAATATGAGCCAATTCGCGGAGACAACGATGATCAAACACAGCAAGCCTGTTTGGGTTTGTATGGAAGTGGGGCCAGGTAAAGACTGAACGCAGGCGGATAACTGCATGTTATTGAGTTTAGTTGAATTTTTACACATATACTTAGCTCAGCTTAAATTGATAGGTTGTGTTGTGTCAGGCAGAATTGTAGATGAATTGTTTTCACACGTTGCAAGCTAATAAATAGCATTTATACTAACAAATCGCTTATGTGTATTTCCACCACGTTGAGGTGGGTGGTTTGAGGATCTCACAAAAGCATATTACTTATTCGTCGACAGCGAATCTGAACGAACACCCGGTTAACAGTACAGTCTGTCGGGGAACACCCGTGCATTGATAAGTCGATGGATTATGTAACGTGAGGTGAAACGAAACCTTAATTACTGCAACTAGAAATATGACTTTATCTATGGTGAAAATGTCATGAACATGACGCAATCACGTAATACTGTTACTGAAAGCATTCGCTGTTACTTAATTGAAGACAGTTGAGTCAACGACTCGTTATTTTCATTTCAGCGATGGGTAGTAACTAAAAATTCATTCCGGATGTTTTGGTGGACAGGTTGTTAGACTCTTATCAATCTAACAGCTTACCCAGTCTGTCCTGTAAGAACAGAAAATCGAGAGGGACGTTTGGTGCTTATTCCTATCTCATCTGCGAATTTGATCGGAGAAATGTGAGCATGCATGCTATAAAGTGTGTAAAGTGGTGATGCAGAGAAGGTTGCACCTTTGTGAAAACCAGAGCCAATAGCGGGTAGTGGTGAGACTTGACCGCTAAAATAAGTAAACTGACTATTATTAGTAGGGTGATGACCTAAAAGGTAAGAGTTTGAAGCCTGAAGACTGGACGCGTGATAAACTTGAAGTAAAATCTTTCTTCGATTGCTTCTGAGAGCATCATTTTAGTCTAGGATACGTAGACAAGCAGCTGTAGATTACTCCTCGTGCATTGACAGCGGAGTTAATTGGGTAATGAAGAGCATTATGGGTGCAACCTGAGTCACCTGATGTTACCTTGAACTTCCACTCGAGTGTAGTCGGTTTTTCCAACTAATGTCGCAGGTATGCAAGAAATGAAGCGAAACCCGGTCCTTTTAATTTTACGCATTGGTATGCTACTTGCCATCTAGGTTGTTTCATGGTAGTGATACTTAGCGACAACCATGTCACATGACTGTGAACCCGAATCTCGGTCATCTCGACTGTTCCCGTTGTGTAGGTTTGAACATTCTAACAGTACCATTCAGCCTGCACATGGTCTAATGCATGAAGTGACAGTGAGCACCTAGTGGTGGTTAACCCGAAAGCCAAGCAGTGAATTGTAATTGGCTGCGTTTTTATTTCTAGCCCGATTGTGATACCTTCCAGGATAAATTTCAGCAACCCTTATTGTTTTAGAAGCTACTAGCTACTTTGTTCCTTGCGTCAATCTATCAGAATTCACAGGAAGCCCAGAACTTCTTAGACAGACTGAAGGCTTCAGTTCGTCATCATCATGATATAACCTGTGCACCTTCTGAGTGCAAGGTGTTGTTGCAAGGTTGACAGCGCTCCGTCCCTTTTAGTGACAAGCTGTTGGAGGTAATCGATAGGTTCACGTACCTATGGGACTGCATCAGTGTTGGTGGTGTCCGATAAAATCGCAGATCATATAGCTAAGGCTCCGATGGCGTTTGGCAACGTACACCATCCGTAGCATCGGCATGCTACCGTTCTCACTGTGAAAGTTTGAGCGTATACTTTTAATATAAGAGCGCCCTTGTTATGCGACTGCGAAGGATGTCCACACTGCGTTTTCGGCTATCGATGTCCGAGGCATTGGTGGTGTGTGGTACGAAGACCGTGCCAGCAGTGACAACGTTTGCCAACGTGTCTTCTGGACGGACCGACCTTATCGACTCCTGAACCTAATGATCTCGTCTCACAATATTCTTTGGCTTGGCTGCATCTTACGAATGCCAAATCATTGCGTGCCACGCCTCTCCATATTTGCTAGTGACGGATTGGACTGGAAACGGCAGTCTGGTGATCAGCGTTTGGGGTACGAAAACACTGAGACTGAAAATTGCTTCAGTGGGGCGTTCTGGGATTCCTGACCGGGGTCCGAAGAACAATGAACATATTCGGTTGGGGACGTTTCTGATTTGGCGAAAAATCGAAGTCACTGACACCCGTGCTACGAATCTCTGCATGCACTGGTGTACAGTTTATTTGTCCACATCCTTCCTTCTTTCCGCATATTGCCAGCAATGCGAGTTAGTGAGCAATGGATATCGGCGTGATATGCACTGAACACAGAATGGTGGGATATCCAGTCCACCTAACTGCTGTTGACGTGGTCAATTTCGTGATTGTAATCTGAGATGCAGTTCCTCATTTTTATTCTCACCAGTTTAACCTCGTTGGCATTGCTGGTTGTTCACCTTGTTACTGTCATGTACAGCAGTCTCGTTATCACGAACCGAAATAATGTGATGAGAAAAATTTACACTGGTATTCGTACTTTTTTGTAAATTGTGCCACCTGGTCTGTTCGTAGCACACTGATCTTCTCGGCTATGCTGAACTCAGTTAACACCAGTCAACATTGCGTCTCTTACTTTTCCTCAAAATTCTGTCGCTTTCAAGTAGTGTCCGTTCTACATGACTGATGTATCACTAGCCTTTTATCAAACTGGAAAATCGCTGCAATTCGCGGATTTGTGTCGAATGTCTCGTAATGTGTAGACTGAGTTAACGCGAATCGTTCTGTTTTTCTCTCTATATTATTTTCGCTACACAATTTTTGCAATCCTGAAACAAGTTGTTATGTGATTTAAATTCGGCACATGAAACATAATTTTGATCGGATCAGACCTCCATTTCTAACTAGAAGCACACTCAGGCCATGTTGTCGAGGATTACTGCGGAGACGATCTTAATGAACTTTCTTTTTCTTCTAAGCTTGCTGAGTTCGCTTACCTGCGTGGCGGTTGGTTAACCACAATCTACTTGTAACCGCTGGGAAATATTTTTTGAGCCATATTACTGACGCTTTGGGAAATGATGAAGCATGTTCATTCGCAACCTGGCATATAATGTCTTTGTAAGACTTCACCGAATTCGGGAAAGCGTTTTGTGGTGACACTCTTGGTTATCACCTTCACCATTCGGAGATATGCATTTTTGGATATGCTCTGGGGTTCCAGTATATAATACCTCACTATGCGTCCCTTGTATACAGGCGAAATCTCAAATGGTTATTTTAACTGGTGTTTGCACCGGATTCTTTCTTACTAGTGAACGTATGCGAATCAGTAAATGCAGCACATTGTGTTTGGCTGATACCACAGCGTCCAAAGTATCTACTGGTGTTACTTCGTACCGGCTCACCAAACCCAAAAAATACTAGATAGGTGTAGAACGGGAGTGATTCCAATCCGACCTTGGGAACGTTGACCACACTTATTTTGCGACTGAGCTTAGAGCATCAGCGTTGCCGTAGGTAGGTGACTGTTGCGTTCTTTTTGTCTATAGACTGCTTTCGTCTAGTTCGTTCGTCACTTTGTTTGGGACTTTCTTCTTCAGATAGAAGTCCCGGAGAAATGTACGAGTCGGATAAGATCATCTTATACTCACTTTACAGAGAGAGCGAGAGCTTATGGACACTTGCTCCGGGTGTTCATCACTTTTGGTAGTGTTTGCCAAATGTGTCCGACCTCTCATCCCTGGGTCAGTTTTGCTGTGGATAACATTCTAGAAGGCAATGTTGAGGAATCCAATGTGTCTGGCATTTAGTCCCCTTCCAGATCTTGGTTGGCTGGCATAATGTATGCTTCTAGCCAGTCTGCCGAAGATATGCAAACAAGATATCAGCGAGAATGGCAAAGGCACCTGTCGCCTTTGCCAACTTGCGCCACTCGTGGAGTTGAAACGATATCTGATTGCCTCTTGAAGAGAGGCTATGTAACGCTTACGTGTGGTTTCTTTATTTATTTATCCGTTGATGTCACCCGATGTGGACGATCGATTGCAGACATCAATGGGCGATTACCTGAAGATGGCTCACGTCTTCTACCCTGGGCAGCCAGGTTTCTGCAGCCATAAGATACCATAACCCTCACAACTACCTTATATGCGCGACCCCTAGACTTCCGAAAGATATCTCAGCGCGAACCTCTGGTGTATTGTCTTCGATAGTGATGACGATGATGGCCTGTTTCGTCCTGTGGTTCTGAAACATGGCCTGTTTGTGACGAAGATGTTAGGCTTGCTGTATTTGGCCGTCGTTTTTTCCGTCAGTTAACCCACGTCGATCAAGGATAATCGTGTCTGCACCCCTGTGCATATTTCGGTTGACTCAGAATACACGGTCAACCTACTGGCACAGTCTGTATCAGTCTCCACATGACGGCTGAGTATTTTTCCCATTGGACATCCTTTGCTGTGACTATCAGCAGCGGATTAGACTCATGGTATGATCATGTGACAACTAGATCACGAAATACCTCGATTATTCCGTTGGATAAGTAAGTTTGGTGCCATCTGCCCGAATGGTAATCTCGTGGTTGCTGAACTCGCTGGTTGGAAACACTATCTAAGATGACAGTCTGCCGCAGTCATTGGTGTCCCTTTATCCGCCACGTTCCAAATAATTCCCCTTAGCTTTTTTCTATCAATTTTTGTTCCATTTTCATGACAGTCCCTCTTGAAAAATACCCCACATCACTTTTGTGGTAAATGACGGCCCGAACCACAATACCTCTGGTCAGACCGATGCTCGTTATGAATGAATGAATGATGTTGCAACTGGCTGATTTAAGATTCGAAGTGAACAGTTAATGCTCTGCTGTAGATAACTGAAGCAACTCACCAAAGGGTTAACAACTGTAGATCGTGCTCGTCTTTCGGATCGAGGCCCTCGTGCCTCAGAGTTGACGGTTGCAGGCGTTAACAGATAGGGTGAATAATCGGGCTCAGTGGCGTGTACGTTGCTATCGTTTGACTGAGTCTTGTGTGAAGTAAGGACGATTAATGATTTCGGGCGTTGGAAGCTACAAGTTTGGATGCAGTGTCTTTGATTTGACCGGTCTAATTTAGCTGACGTTTCTGTACTCATGCCCCATGCCTTCCCTCACTGTACTTCCTAGCTAGAACTTGTTCTTTTCTCCGTGATGATATTGGAAGTAGCTGACGTATACTTACAGTTCAGTTCTGCCTTAAGCTGTCGTCCCATCAGAAGTGCTGTGTAAGATTGGGTACAGCTATATGTGCCTGACCGTGAGGTCGTTGCAATCACTGATTGGACCTTGAGAGGAGTGGAGTATTCATGGACGAAACTTGTATCCACTTGAGATAAGTGTCTAGTATATACGGTCAAGCCTTACTGGTACGTTTACAACAGAACCCTATGTCTTAATGCTTGCATCAATTCAACCTTTGATTCGCTAGCTCATCATGGCCATTTTGTTCTACAGGGCTCTAGATACCAGGAACATATTCCATTGTGCCAACACAGTTAAACCTGTTATTTCTGAGGCGTTAATGGTTCAGGTTTGTCCAGTGCTTTGCAGCTTTCTGACCGTTTCATTCGTTTTAGTCTGTAGATTTGGGTCTTCTGAATGTTTCCAGCTCTTCTGTTTTCCGATATGACGCATGGCAGCTGTCGCCTTAAGGATGGTTAAGTTCGAAGCCCATCGCAGTCCCACTTATGTAATTTCTTGTCACACTGTGTCACGGTCTGCCAGTACTATAGAATGTCTTCGCACCGCAGTGGAATGGTATATCCACATCGTAGCCGCAAAAAACATCATTTTGTTGTATGGCCCTTGCCTTCGTAACTCGTGTAAACCGATAATCGATACAGCGCAGCGTTCACAGAAATTTTACTGGTCAATTACATTTTTCTTAGGAACGTGTGATTCACTTTCGTTCGCCTTACACGTGTTTGGAAGAGGTTTTCCAAGCAGTTTGACAATCACCAAAATAACACAGTGTTTCGACGTTGGTGGACCTCATCTGCATTACACTCTCCATGGGCTTAAACCCACGGCCTGCGCGTGTATCAGAGTGGTCGTCCACGTGTCTATGGGGTCACGGTAAGTTATTGTAGTCACTTTTCCTTCTTTTATGGACTGAAGTTCACCAGTCATTCATGATCGGCCTGCGAACTCAGAAGGCTTTATGGAAAGTTTTGCAAGCGGCTTCATAAGCAAAGATGTGCATGGCGCTGGTTGGACCCAGCCGGATCGAAACACTTGTGCATTACTTCGCTGATTATCATTGGGAACAGATTACCTATACAGTGTTGTCTTCTGTCGGATGGTTAACTCTGATCTCTCTTGTTAGCATAAAATCAGAACATGTAAGGCGTGATTTTTAAGTAGTATCTGCTGTACTCACGGATCAATTTAACTGCACGTAGGACGAAAAAAATCCCTTACTGTAATCAAATGACAGACAAATTATGTAAGCAATCGCTAGCCCAGATTGTCCTCAAAGTTTAATCAAACTGGTATGATCAATTTGTTATGCACGCATAAAAGATCAGATTGTTGGATCGCGGTCGCGCTGTCTGATGATGTATGTGGCACATTTATCACTTCTGTTTCACACACTTCATCGTCTGGCATAGTGTCACAATTGAACCTGGTTCCGTTAGTCCAAAGCTTTCATTCCATGTAATACTGCAGCACGCACACCATCTCGTAGACCAATCCACTGTCGCATTCCTGTACCTTACATTCAGACGGAGTACATTTACAGGGGTCCGAGATAAAAACATCGTGATAGTTAAGCTTCATTACACTGTGCCTAGGGATGTCAAATAATTACTACATTCATTGAGTTTGATTCACCATTATCATCATCGTAGACAGCAATACATCAGTAGTTCACACTGATGCTTAACTGCCACACAAGGAAAGAGAAGAAAAAAGTAGTGACAGAAAGTGACCTAACTATTAAAAATAGCTAAGTATATATTCAAACTTACAACATCAAGGTGCCTACACCTTTCAAACAAACAACCGAGCCGTAAGTGAAAGTAAGGCGTCATCAGCAAGACAGTTTCCTTCCGGCTTTCACTGCCTTGCGTCATTAAGTGCACTCACTTCATGGACAACTCGGCCAAACAACGACCACATTCATGCCACTGAGCTCGGTTAGCCGCCATCTCACCTAAAGTTTCAAGCCACCGACTCACTGAGTCGCGAGGGCTCCAGCCTGTGACACGAACTTGATCTACAGTGCCCAACCCCTTCGTAAACGATTTCATTTGTCTACGCCAAGTCATTATCTGTTCACCCCGCACCTTACGCCAGTCAGCCGCAGCGTCGGCAAAGGGTGCTCGGTGTGGCAAACGACTAACTGGCACCCTTAAAACATGGCATAACCACCTAAGTGTGTGCAAGTGTAAGGATTGAACAAAAGAACTCGTCTGACAATCATTGCCAAACACCCGCCTCCTAACCTCCTCGTTGCTCACTCGCTGGTGCCACCCGACACGAACGATTGAACACAGACATCGGTGGTCAAGTACTTGAAGATTATTCACGTCCTCTGCCCTGAGCGGCCAGGTTTCGCTTTTGTAAATAATACCGCCCTCACTGTTGTCCGATATACGCTACCCTTAAGCTTCAGAGAGATGCCTCTCTGTCGCCATAAATGCCTCAGATTAGTAAATACCGCCCTAATCCTTGGATATACGCGCTTCCACTTCACTCCCTACACTTCTGCCGCCACTGCTGATGCAGCTTCCCAGGTATACAAACTGGTCAACAACTTCAATGGCTTCATTATCCAACATCAAATCTACGCAGTCTTACAGAAGCACTGCATTTTGAGACTGTAAAACGCATTCCAAAGTACTTAGCAGAACGCAAAATAGCGTATAGCGTTGTTTATGCCGCTTGGAAGTTGTCAAACACAAACACCTTGTCGTCACCGTAATAAATATCAGTCCGTTTTTCACCAGGTAGGAGGTCCACGCCGACATCATTTGAGTGCCACAGACAGTCCTCCGTTATTTCGTCTATGACGAAGTTATACAAAAATGGTGGCACTGGACAGGCTTGACGTACGCCACTCCTGGTGCTGAAACTGTCAGACAGTTAACTGTAAACCCCAACCTGAGCAGAAGTATGGGAATAAAGCGCCTGCAGTATGTTCACATAATTCGTCGTTTGATCGGGGATGAGGAGCTTCAGTTCCGCTCTAATCAGAGGGCGGTGTTTTTTGTTAGTGGTTAGTTCAGATCGACTACTACCACTGTTATATTTATTGAAATACATTATCCACGAGTACATACTTTTCTCACCAGCATTTGTCGCATCTTTCATTTGACTTTCACTTTTTCTTGCCAACGACTTGCAAAAATTGACTGGGTTTGATCATCTTCGCTACTGCACGAAATTAATAATGCACCGAACCACATTCATGCTTTGATTTTGTTGAGCGTGGATTGCATAGGTATATCAGAATGCAGTAGCTCGTAGGATGCGTCATTATGTGCATACGTGATGGACTGACCATACCAATCTGATGGAACTTTGGGAGAAGTCTCGGCGATCGATCGTTAACATTCTTTCCCAGTGTTTATTGCTAGCTGTGTAAATTCAGGGGGTTAATGTATTAGCTCCACCACCAGCAGCAGCAGCAGTTCTGCCTACTTTAAGCCCAAGTTTGAGCTATGGGATTTACTTTTGTCTTCGTCTCGTATACTTCTACTCAAATAATCCCGAAGGTTTTTCTATGCTGAGGGCAACGAAAATTACTGTTTGTTTGTATGACAAGTTGTATAGTTCACGTCGATCATAACTTCCAGTAGTTGTACGTCATTCATTTTGGTTTCATCTCTCCCGATTAACTACACATCGATGTGTTCACAGGTGTACATGACGAATCCAGAGGCTGCCCTGTGTGCTCGATTACAAACTCAAGGTTGGAAGCTGCCGACTGCCTTACTCAGTGAGCATTCCTCACAGTCAGCCACGGCAGATCCGGGAATCAGCTGCTTCATCGATCACGTGGATGTCGACGACAACGAAGACTCGGAAAGTTCCTCCAGTGTGGACTATATGGACGAAGAATGTACCTGTTATTATTTGGACAGTGCTGAACGTGTTACTGGTTTGGAAGAGATGGCTAAGAGAGCTTCGGATACTCCACTTTCCAATCACCGGACACCACCACCCCCAGTGACAGGTTTCAGTAAAGACGACAATGTGGGCAGTCAACAGAATCGACCACTTGAATGTCGAATGGGAACCCCTGAATGTGAGAATACAAGTGAGGCATCCGGGGATGACGGGACTTCAGCATCACGCATCCACCCAGTTGATGCTATGTGTCCGAAACATGGCAAGATGAAATCGCGTCCGAAAATGAAACACCTAGCTCCACCGAAGCCTTCTCGCCTATACCTGCTATCGCCTCCGGCATCTCCTCCTGTAGGCTGGGAGCCGAAACCGGAATGTGAACCGCTTATTAACTACGAACTACTGGAAGCATTGGCCGCCCTAGCTCCTGGTAAGGATGACTGATTGATTGTAATTGAAATGATTTGCTGGTGTTTTAATAATTTATATGTGTACATACCATTCACGTATCATGCTCACACTACGTGTTTCGTAGTTTTAAAAGCATGTGTGCAGCTTCTAATGGTTGTAGAACACCGAAAGGCGGGCAGGTGATGACGAGGTCACTGGCTATGAAAACCTTGCCCATCAAGCCGAGCAAGGTTGATGGGAGCAACTTGTCGAGTTTGGAAGTTCCCAACCAATTACACCATGAGTGCCTTGCAGTCGTTTATACCGCGTGAGGAATCCGGCTTGTGGGACCTCACCTGAAATCTCTGGTTCGACGGCCTGACCAATACGATGATGGGATGATGGGTTTCTCTATATAGCTTCTCCAAGTGCCAGTGATTCACAGTTTCCCTCTCCTGAAGTTAATTGTGTAGCCCCGCCCTGGGCGTAATAAGTGAGGCAAATGTTTGGTTCCGATTACTGCTGCTTCCAATAAGTGTAGTTGATGTTTTGTCATGCTTTCAAAAAGAGGTGTGAGTTTTTCAGTCTTACTGAGTAATATGCGGGCGGTTGTTATCAACTGTTGTTTGGGTGTACCTCCTGAGTCAACGTGACACGAAAGTGGTATTTCAATGTATCAGAAAGAACGAGAACCATCTTATTAGTCACAAACGAGATGCGGATTGATTATACTGTTCATCAATACCCTGTATATTTTCTGTCCGGGAATGAAGTTTTTCTGAGCCTACGTGCCACACAAACGCCCATTGTGTTCACCATCTCGTAGTCTGCTCATGGTGTGTTTTGCACTGTGTGACAAAAGCTGTCATTCCTCCAGTTGACTTTTCCACATAAAAAGCGTCATTTTCAATCAAAACTTTTTTGTTTGTTATGGTTACGAGCCGAATAAAACATATGACTGTGTGACGCGTTTTCATGGCTTCACTGCTTACCGTGTTCCAGCATCTCAACCGATGGTGTTCGTTGTTTTCCTTTTTTCCCGTCGACGTTAGTCTGCGGTATGTGTGTTCCGCAGGACATTCTGAATTCTTTTAGCTGTTCCTCAGAAACACGTTCGAGACAACGGTAAAGCTATGGATTCACTCTGAATATAATGATGCTTTTTCCGCTCCCTTCCTCAGGTCTCGTATATCCACTTGCAAGATAGCGTGCTAACCATTTTCTTACTTTATGAGATATGTAAAAATAGGTTGCTAGCCCATTGTCTTGCTGTGTCCACTCGAAACATACAAATAGCTTCCAGTTCTCGTTGCCACTTGACACGATACATTATTTTAACAGTTCAGTAGAACTTTCAGCTCACTCGCTTGATGTACTGGGACGTGTCAGGGTTCATGGTTTAATGCCAGGCGGTGATGCTGGCAGGATGTTTATCAGTGGGCGGTTAGCTGCGGTCTATCAAACTTGGCGACATGTCGTGGCAGGAGACTGTGCACGAATATATTACCTGTAACCTCCCCCCGAATGAGGTCCATTTGTCTACTTGCAATGTGTGTAGCAGTGTTTTGGCCCTTTTTGACTTTCTGTTAAACGACAAACAATATACCCAGTCAATTTTCTTCCCGTCCTCTGTCTTCGAGTGAGCCGCAGCAAGTGTCTGCTGATCGGAATATTGTAAGCACAAAAGCTTTGCTATTTATTATGGGAACGACGTCAACTTACAACTAACTTTTGAGGGATGTTGTCGTTGGTGAATTTGATTTTTCCATACATAAACGTTACGCGGTTGCGGTAGCAAAATTGATGTACATTAAACTGTGGTCTAATTTGTTTTGCAATATCCTGACAGTATGGCTAACGAACGTGGGCACTTTGGGTTTTGCGTTGGTGGTACAGTTGAAAATATGTCTTGCAGATATTTCTTCGTGCATTTTTGACAGACCATATAATAGTGACAATCGTTTAATCTTGGGCTAAAAATAAATCAGGCAAACTATCAAAGTTTCTTCTTCACAACTAGGAGAAACTTGACCGTCCTGTCCTGCTGATCGTTTGATGTAGACCATGCGACCTCCTTCCCTTTTGTAAACATGATTCCGCCTGCAACCCTTATGATGAGGGCTACCAGAGATGGCTGAAACCCGGAGGATCACAATTTGTTCCCAATTCATTGATTTGGAACACGTCCGTCCTACTATGACCTTTTTAATTCCATTCGTACTACACTTAATACAGACAGTCTACACACATGACCGTTTTCTTCGTTGTTCAACGCTAGCGTTAGTTTTGTTTGTTTTACTATTTTCTGTTACACAAACAACCAAAAGGTCCATTTGTTGTGGGGAACCATTGTTAGCCTCTAGGGGCGGGTCGGACACATGATTACCTCATCAGATATCAGTAAATTAAACCAAAACTGACCAACAAATGGATGGAATAGACTAGTGACAAATAGTTCCGCACGTGATCAAAATATGCGCAAATCGATTAATCTGTTAACTGGTTAAGTATACACCAGAAAGTGGTAGATTGATGCAATTTAAATATGTGAAAATGTAACTACTTTCTCTGAAAGCTGCTGTTTTCTTTTCTTCTGTTCGCTTTTTCACTGGATCCTGAAGTGTGTTACACAATGTGTTTGACGCTTGTTTCAGGTGAGGCCTTTGAATTACATCCGCGCGATCAGGAACAGCGACATCCTAGCATTGTAATTACTCCCTGTGAACCAACACAATCTGCTAGTCCTCGACCGCAGATTGCTCACACGCGGTGTCCAGAGCGACGATCCTGATAGATTTTCTATATTATCTTCTGTGTATGTGTTTCATCCCTATTCCTGTTGACGGTGCCATTTTTATCTAAACAACACTGCGTGAATGCGTGCCATTTGTGTACAGATAACACAGAGTGTGCACACGACATCACCGTCATTGTTGTCCAAATTCTTCTCATCTCATCTCTTTATGCTGACACCTTTCTGTTTATTTTTTTGATAGTTATTGTTTTAGTAACTTGTTGCACTCTGACAAGTATATTACTTCATTGCTTACTTTCATCAGATATCTATTGTCTTTATCTGTGTGTTTGATAAGTTCGCCTGAAAGCTTTAGTTCGGAATACCTACTGACACTCCGTTTGGTTAGACCTGTTGTTTTTGTGCGATGAAAATACAATAGATATGCCCTATACTATTCAACATTTGCGCCTTGCTTCTTGTGATACGCTATTGGGTCTTACGCACTAGTGAATATACTTTTTCACAGTTCACAAACATGACTGTACTTCAGTCCACGCATATCCAAGTGTGTATCGCAAAGAATTGGTCAGTCACGTGTAATCGGCTTCGTTAACGTACAAGCCAATGAAAAGAGTCTGACATTAGTGATCGGTTGCTAAGGCTAATTGTAGGGTTTACCACGAGCCGTTGTTAGGTGTGACATGGTCAAAGACGGCCCACTGACTTGTTTTAATTTGTAACAGTGGTGTACGCAGATGACGAACTATTTTTCATCTTGCCTAGCCTGAAAAGTGAATGGCCGGTCATCGATAAGCGGTTCGATCGGAGGAGCGTGAGTAACGTGATCCGTGAACAGATGATCGGATGACATACGTCCACAAAACTATCTTAGTGACCTAGGTGGAGTTTGCAATCAGTTTTAGGAATTATTTCATGCACGTCCTATGGAAACAGAGTGGACCATCAGCTGTCACATTGTTATGGGTTTTATTAGGTTTTGTGGGGCCTCAGCATTTGCGTCTGAGTGGAATTTACTTGAATGCACAAAATGAACGAGATGCTCCGCATCTTAAATACCACGATAACATACTGACACTGAGAGTATAGGTAAGATAAGTAAGCCTGTAGGACAGGTGTTATTACAAAATGGACAGAATTGAAATGATGTTTCTCCGCGGAAACTGAAAGATTGAAGGGTGTATGAACCAAGTAAAATAGCTGTATAAATCCTTTTTGGATGACAAAATAGAGTAGTGAGGCTTGTTACCTTTAGCGTACGGTTATAAATGTTTCATTTCAGATCTATATGTAGCGTCTCAGTTTTGACGGGGGTATGTTATCAATTTGTCTTTCAAACTAGATGCATAAGAAGTTAAACCACAAAAATTTAATAATTTGGCAATTTATCATAAAATTTCCAATTTAACTGGTAGTGCAATGATATGATAGTATAAGTCAATCAAATTGCGAGACAAAATGGATGGTAACTTGCCATGCAAACAAGTGAAGCCACCAGATGGCTGCATTTTCTGTGCCAACCAACCAAAGCAGCCCTGGTTTTCCACTGTTCGTTTTGAATGTATGACATGGTCGTAGGACAGTCAAGCTGGACACTGGATTAGATGCTACAATGTATCACTGGAACACCGTCGATATGTGACACTAACTGGTCGACCACCATTTGAGGGCCAGTACGTGACAATTCGCACTGACTTCGCGATGCATACGACACACTTTTTCACGTACACTCGAGAGGGGAAAGCGGATAATCCACAATAAGGTGTATTGAAACTCTTCAATTCTACTCCGTGGGGCTATCTTGTGATCATAACCATGTCGTCAGGTGAAACTGTTTACAAATTATGAGGATACCACAATTCTGGCCATTAGTAACAATGACCTACAAGCCGTTAGGCGATTCAGAATGGCACCGATTCGACTCGTCTGTGAGCTGGCAGCATTTGACTTATCTGTAGGCTCGCGTGACGCTTGGTAGCTTGCGCATCTTGAGGATTTTCAGTTGAGAACTCAAATAAGCCTATACTCACGTTAACACTATGGCTGTGAGAATTAGTAAAGGAGAATTTTTTCATTAGGTACCTTGTTCGGCTGCTTGCTTGATTCGTAAACCGCGGTTGTTGGCATACTGCAAATTCAGCTTACGCAAAGCTTTTTTCCTGTAGATGTAGCTTCTCCAGCCAATCATCTCACTGTAAGATACTGGAGCTGGGGATATCGTCAGTGACTGCATTCAAGAATACTATATTCCTAGAACTCACGGCTAAAGAGTATATGAAGAGTACTATAGTGCTGCTGACGTGCTTACTGTATATTCCTGAAAGAGGAGGCTTCGTGCCACTGTTTTCCATGTGAATGACAGACTGGTATCTACCTCTAACACCTTTTGCCATTTTCTGGAATTCCCCAGACAGATTTAAACTGCACTGTTGCAGTGGTTCATTACGTTGCCTTACACTTGTCAGAAATGTATTCCTTCGACAAAGGCAACTACTTTGAAGGACTGCCGATTATATTAGGCGCAGACGGAGACCGATGCAAATTGCCAGTCCTGCGAAAACATAGCCTCCGAGTTTTATACACGGATTCGATGTGATGGCCTTACCCATTGTAGACTCCGTTCATTGACCTACTTCGATTTCCATGACGTATGTTAACATATTTCATAACTACTGTTAATATACGGCCTTGATTGCCCCCTCTGAGTCTGTCTCAATAGGAGCTGATACTATGACTGCACTTTTACGAGTTCTGAAGAAGTCAGTTTGTGTCTGTTAATTGTGCGCCATTCAGGTAGTGTTAAGCCCTAGTCTTAGGATTAGTAATGTTGGAAAGTGAATATTCTTTGTCTGGTTCATATATTTGAAATTGACGGATTTAGTGTAGGCAGACTAGTTTCTAATTCCTCCTCCCCGGCATTTTCAAAAAGGGTTATGTTTTGGTCTTTCACTTGCGGCTGATCGCCAAACTGCTTCAACTGTCATAGCCCATTGTCCGTTGTTTCTTGGGAGGTCCACTTCCTCAAGCAAGCAACATTAAAGTGGAGCTCTTTGTTTTCATCAAACTGAGAGCCCTGTGATTAGCGTCGCGTGCGCCAGGGTTGTTTGGTGCTGTAATCGGCGCTGACCTAGAAAATCTTCACAAGAAGCATGCGGTTGACATTACAAGAATTCTTCTAGCTTGGTTGTCGGGATGTGAGTAAGTCAATTTCCCCAAACCGTGAATACCCCAAAAG
>JTDE01000911.1:85445-133493 GCA_014338405.1 Paragonimus skrjabini miyazakii
AAATCTACGTCTCGAACGTCAGAATGTGAGTACATATACCTTAATGAAGAGCCAGCGAAGAATTACACCCCGAGTGATCGTGACGAAGTGATATGGCCTTTGAAAGTCTGAGGTGTACTTGCTAAGGAGACCTATCACAAATGATCAGTAATAGTTTGTGACATGCTTCTAACGGGTTGGGTCTGCTTTACCTGTTCAGAATGGCTTGCGGAAGACAGTCTGCCATATCGAGATGTGTGCCATCGTGAGAACAAACAGTTTACTAGCGTTTGCACCATGTACTTTGCAGACCACAGAGAAAATGATCCATAAATGAACAAGCAAGCGCTGACTGTGATTTTTGGAGCCAAATCCTCAACTCGCAAGTGATGATGAGGATAACGGCATAAGACATATATTCTGCCTTGAATGTAAAGGTGGACGTTAACGTCTACAAGTACACGATTTCCAATATTCCTGAAGCACTCAAATATACGGCTGATGCTTTGAATTGTTTGCCATCTTCCAGGATAGATGTCCAATTTTGGAACTGGTTCGTTTGATACGATATTTGGATAGGACAGCCCCCAAACTAATAGCATCCGCCATTGCATTGTTCATGGCCCCACGTTCTAGGCGGCCAAACGTCGTGAAAGTTGGATTACTTTCTGAGGCAACATCTAACTTAAAACCCCTCATGCCCAGTCAAAGTGAGTTACATTTATTCGAAGGCTGTTTCTTGGGGTCCTCGATTGGTCACTTTAACTTGAACCCCCTTTTAAATTAACAATGGCCTTCACGATGCTGATCCAGAAACTGGCAGATTGAGGGCGTTGCCCCTAAGTACTGCAGATGGCCAAACATCGATGGTGACAAGAAATCTATTGAAACTTATCGAGCGTACTGGTTCGAAAATACATCGGGTCCAGTAATTTCATGACGTTAGTCCGATAAGTCGTGACAACTAATCGGCGCTGACTGCTTCAATCTAATCAATGGAATCATGTTTTTGCTACCACTCGGTGAATTGATTTACATGTGATCTTGCAACAGCAACACCTCTAACAAAGCTGCGTTTCTTCCATTTTGAACATTTCAGGAGCCATTTGTACTGACAATGACTTCTTCTTAATCACCGTGGCGTACGAACGGCTCATATACAATAACTAAATATTGATGAGTAATATGGGATTGTGGTTTTCATATAGATTGAAAATCATCCACAACTGATTGCAGCTGTCGCTGAATACCTCATAGCAGGCAGGCCCCGTAACATCCAGTTCATAAAGTCCTGTCTGAACGCGCAAAACAAACCGTTAAAACGGTAATACTTGAAAAAGTCCGCTGCTATGTAAACAAAAGCAAATCAACTTCTTTTCGTTTACCTCCTGAAGCTCAGCTGGATTAGAATTAAATCCTGACACAACTAGTCCCTAGGCTCATATAAATGCAGTAGCAGATGGCCATGGTTTCAAAAAAAAACACGAGAAGGGACTTTCTGAAAATTATCTGTTGGTCAATGGTTTACCACATGAAACGTCCTGTCAATCTGTGACAATCATTAGTTCATCTGTAAGTCCTAATACTTTCCATATATATAATTACCCATTGTAAGTGGACACTCAGATCACATTCACCCACGATTGGTGAGCCTGCTGGATGAGGCACACTCAGGTGAATAACGGAACGTGAGCTAAAATACAGAGGTAGCAAATTATGGGCCAAAGCAATTTAGTGATTAAGACATACTGTGAAGCTAAAACCGCGTTCCGACTAAGTAATTTTTATGATCGATAGACTCACGTGCATCCACGCAAGTAGGTCACGAACTAAGTGCAGCGTTGTTTGTATATGCTTCATATGAACAAGTACTGTTTTTCATACGAGTACGTAGGACAGTCGGGTTGAAGTATTTTGATGGGTATTTTATTAACGTTTTTCACGCTGCATGAGCAGGATATTGTTATCTTTCAGATAATTGATTTTCTATCACTACCTACGTTCCCTTACAAAAGTAAATGATTACTTACGTAGTAGAGTGAATAACCTATATTCCCCGTCTAAACTCGACTAAGAATCTCAGGGGCATGCTCACTCAACAGAATGAAAGTTTGCTGAGAAGTGCGACTTTATATCGGAGCCAAGGAACATCTTACTGCAAGAATGTAATAAACAAGGTCTAACACGCATCTGTCAGAAACATAAAAAAGACGCATTCATATTTCGAAATGGGACAGACTAACTGTGTGTTATTTATTTTGCGATGGCCTACATGCTGAAATAGCGGTACATTTTGACAACTTTTCACTAGTTCACCATGAATTCCCGTTAGCTTTTCAGCCAACCTCCTTCAAAAAGAAATATCATATTCGAATGTCCTTCTTGTTTTGGCTCGTCAATTACACATCTCACGATCGGGATTTGAATTCTGACCATGTTTTATTGAGACGAGTGTGTTGACTACCACGCCGTGGAGTTTGCATTAAACTTGAATCAATTATCACATACAAACACTCTGCCACGTTAACATGTAAGTAGTGTTCAGATTACCGGACTGCCTTGAGAGGAGACATAGTGACTGTCATGTTAATCCCAATGGATGACCTCACAAGTAGAATTTCTCTTGAAGATAAAACCGCAGGAGTCACTGATTTGTTGAAGGGTATTCCGATTACTGATACTGGCCAATAAAATTTTTCCTTTTAATGGGCTCAAATTAGTGCGTAACTTGAGTATTGTGCTTCTTTTCATGAACGACTGGCTGGAAAGTCTATGGGATGGCAAAAGCTGCGGTCATTTGTGAGTGATATTCAAATCGCCTATTCCTCATTGTTTTCAAAGTGCTTGATTCATAGCTTATGTTATCATAGGCTTGATTCATTTTTATTAGGAAACATCGCAAGGTTTAATTGGACATAAATGATGTGGTAAATTTCACCGGGGGGGTACTAATGGTGGTACGACATAATCTGATAAGAATGATACACGTCTTTAAATCAGTACTAATCTTCGGCTCCCGGAAAGCTGTAAACATATACCAACACCCGAAAGTGAAACTGTGTTTTACTTGGGGCGTTTTAACAGGAAAACCAGTTGTAACTAACTGGCAGTGGATGTTGGAGCATGTAAACAGTGCAAGACGTTCAGGTGGTGTACTTTTGAATAACTTAGTATCCGCTTATAACAATCAGTTTTTAAGTTCAAGTTGCTTGTGCTGATTAGCACTCAAGTTCTTCAGAGTGTTGCAAACTGAGTGTGTACATTTTACCTAACCTAGTTTAAGTACCAATCGTACTATAATTGTTGAAGCTGGACGTATGCGCATACATCATGTGAACCTAGATTGTAAATGCTCAATAAAGTGCTAAACTCTTGATCATAATTGTGAACACATGATCTTTAAATGCAAAAGAGGTTTTTTGTTAACTTTGTTAAATTTATTTTCAGTGTTTGTGCAATCTTTTGCATTGGTGTACAAATGGGGATCAGTCTTACTCGAACGTGATTCAGATTTTAGATTAAATCGGTTTTGTGTCAGTGGTATCACTTTTTTCCCCACCCGCTCTGTTTACTCTGTATGGTTCACAGTTAACATTGTCTCTTGTATTTACAATTCTATGATGGAGTTGCTTGTTTTCCGTAGTAACATCTATTCTGCTATCCCACCACGTTTGTCACATTCCGACTCAATATTCCGACCCAGTTGGTCTTCAAATCTGAACGTCCGGAAGCTGACCCTCAAACACATGTATACCTATGTAGTTTCATGATCGTCATCTACGCACGTGAGCTATGTGTAGTCAGGTTGGCATCCGACTCTCAACCTCCATTTGTGGAGAAAACAACGAACCAGGGTCGGTTAGAACCAACTAGTCGGTTCCAACCAGACGAATTAAGACGCGACTTTCGCTCTCTCCTCACTGCACTTCTCTGTACGTGAATTTGTTTCTAACCACTCATCACCGATGGTACATTTACCCAATACTACTCTCCGATTAATTCACTTTCACATGAACTAGTCTTATGGTCACTGCTTCACCTGCCTGGATCCCATATCTCTGGTACCCTATTGTGTTAGACACAAGATACACGTAGCACTCGGTAGAAATTCGTTCCTTTACGAGCTGAGTTTTCATTGTATAATGACTGCATCGAGTGACCGGAACTTCGTGAACTACCCCATCGTTCTGGAAGAAAATACTGACTGTAAATTTTCTGGCCACAAGTTCTTGATTCTAAAATTGTGAACGTCATGATGCAAATGCACCAACCTACTCATTCGTTTGACCAAATGGAAATTCTTACATGGACTGATTCGGCACTATCGTACACCAATGAGAACGTCCATGCCATTGTTGAACTAATCATCATCCAGCTTCTTCATCTGCTGTTATCCGTCACAAAATTGTGACTCTTCAGTTTGCTTTTCATATTCCAATATATCGTCAAATATTGTTTATTTGACGGTCAGCACGCCAGGTTCGCTCAGACCGTGCTGAATATTGTGATGTATGAACTAGTTGACTGGATAGCATTCAGCAACGGCCACGTAAACGATCCGTCCAGATAAGTAATCGATTTGCTTTATTTGCTCTCGATGAGTTAGTGTCGAGCCAGTACCCATGTAAGAGTGTTGTGAGCTGAGAACACTTATAGTGCAGATGTTGTTTATTCGGCAAATCAACACATGAGGTATGTACTTCAACACCACTACAAACAAAAACATTCATTTGCGTGTAACACTGACCGAGAGACCTCAGGGTTGCCAACACCATATCAGAATGCACTCCAGTGTTTCTTGTATTTTCCCTCGACTACGTCAATACCCAGACGCATGCTGCTGCCTGGCTACTGAGTAGTACAGTGAGCAGTACAGTGCGACCGCTCGTCCTCCCTATAAAAGTGCGCGGAATCGTGACTGAGACTACAACCTCTTTCCGTCCCAATCGATGTTGGCTGCCTACGCCCATTTTCTGCCCCCCCCCCAGCGTATAAGTGCAAACAGATCTTTTACAAATTTTCCACACTTTTCATAGACGCCATCGATAAACATAAATGGCACGCAAACCGTCGGTTTTCAGCTTTGCACTCATTATATTTCTACCGGTTTTGCTGTTTGGTTACACTTTTCAAACAGAAGCAGTAAAGCTGTGTTCCATATCAGTGACAAGGGTGTTGTATGGTGAAATTGGTGTCACAAGTCGACATCGAATTGTATAGGACCTTATTTGCTTGGCTATTGGTTGTGATCTCGATACCTATGGTGCCATGATGTTTACATCAGTAAGGTATGCAACGTACGCAGTGGCAACTAGTTCGAATGACAGTTAATTTTCCAGCTTTTGTACTTCAGAGTGTTTGGTGCTGTGCGATGCACCACACGTTGAGTGGTTGCTTTCAGGTCTCCGTAGCGTAGTCAACAGCAGTAGCTGGGGCTTGAGTCCACAGTCGTGTGATCGGTAGAGTGGCGTCGTTACCACCTGGTTACTGCCTTCCAACCAGCCAACTAAAGAAACCGCCTGACCAACGGAATTCACTGAACGTCAACATCAACTTTGATTGTCACAACGGTTGGCGTAAACTTGAGAAAGTAGCACTGAATAGATGTGTGTTCATTCAACTGACAGGTGGACTTGTAAATAAAACTTGTTTGTTCATTGCTAGGGTTGCACAAAACAGCGTAAATCATGTGGTCGCTGGTTTTTCCGTGTCCATTTTTCCGTGTCTAACACGTTTATTATTTGGAACTGTAGGGTTTGGATTAAACTTTAATTATCTAACGACTGACACTACGGCATTATATTTATGTCCTTTACCGTTTATGTACATGGTACAGAGTATAGAAAGTAGTGTTTCGAAAGGAGAAGTTCCGTTACTGTAAGAGAGAAGACATGCGTAACAGAAGCCAAACATTAAACTAAAGATTGACAATGATGAAATTGGATGTAAGTTATGGATTGAGGCCCCCGTTGTTACGACTACCCCCTTCGAGGAAGAAAACCTAAATTAAGTAATGTGTTGAGAAACTGATGTTTGGATTTTACCCGAGGTAACGAGTAAACTTTACTAGAGATGTTTACTCCGTTCAGTTTTCTAACGGTCTCAGTGTTCAGTTTTGTGATTAAGGATGGGGATGCCTATGTACCTTTTTGACACAGCTGTTAGGTTCCAGAATATGCTTGCGTTTGGTAAGTCAGAATCATACCAATACAATGTAATTGAGTGGATACACTCTGTCTGATTTTTCGTTCATAATATTCCAAGTTGCGAGTGAAAATCCTTTTCATGTTTCACCCTGTTCATCCATTAATCTCAGTTTAGTACCGCAAAAATGAACACCAAGCGTTAGATTACTCGGACGACCTGTTCGGGTTGCGCGATGTTACTTATAAAGATGTTAGTTAATTGCCAGTCTAAGGTACAACCGTAAGCCGTGCGAATGAAAGTACTGCATACTTGACCAGTGATTCGCCTTACCTAGCTTGTGTTCTGCAGACACGCTTTACCTATCGGATTAAAATATACTATCAGATTATACACAGACTTCCAACTGTGATATGATCAATTTCTGATGTCCGTTTAAAATGAAGAAATTGGAGTCCAGTGCTGTGTTTCTGCTGACACTGGTTGAAAAATTTATTTGAATACGAGAGCGGAAAGCTAGTATGATTGATTCTCAACTTAAGTGTTCGTGATTGTGGTTTTGCGTAGTTGTTGGCTAATCTAACCCCTCATCTGTTTATTCCTGATGAAGAGGAACACTTTACTAGTGACTTACCATACAGAGAAATACTTTGAACAAGTTTAATACTCAAGTTGATTAAAAGGTGATGAAAGGAAACACTCAGTAAATAAGAGTGCTTCCAAAGTTTTATCATCATACTAGATACCATACCATTTCTAGTTCTTCCACTTAGTCTTGTTTTACTAATTCTAGTTCAATTCTAGTTCTTCCACTTAGTCTTGTTTTAATAATTTTCAACCTTCTTAGTAACGTTTTCTTCTAGGATATTCCACGTCACTGTTGAGGTGAGCGGCGGCCCGAGCCACAGTACCTTTTGGTCAGGCTCATGGCTGTTGTGATGATGATGATGAGATAAAACACATTTATATGGGCTGAATGTGATTAGTAGATAACGTAGCACAGGAACTAGAGATATCACCTATTAGTGTCTTTCTGGTTTATTCATGTGATTAAGTTTTATATCAATGATTACTTGAATTACACGAAGTTTGCGGAAGAGGTATCACATCAGTGCATGCGTATAAATGGTATTTTTTCCGCAAATTTCGTACAACTCACGTGAATGATGTTATACAACTAGTTCTCATGAAAAGTCAAAACGTGGCGAACAGGCTGGTTTTCGGTGTATCATCTTCAGGCCAAATACAACACAATAAATATTAAATTAGACGTCAAGTCAGGATTTTGTGAAATTTAATACAGTGTGAATCTAATGTCATTTTCGGATTACGGACATGGTTACTGTGGTGCCGTGTCAAGTGTTCCAACGACGGCAGACCATGGTAACTTCGGCGCCTGAACAAAAGACTTCTGTGCACAGAGTACGGTTTCGCAGCCGGATTCCGATTGCCTCCGTAGCAGCCAAGATGCGACAATTCACACCTCTGGTGTGAACACATGTGACACGGTAGATTGGCTTGAATGCGACACCCAAATTGACGCTATGACCCGAATCAAATAGGTGGGCCAAAATTGCGCTGGAAATCTTTCGTTGTCGTCCGGTTGTCAGCCAAACTGGATGGTGTTCGCTTATCCTCTCCGACAAGCGCCTTGTTGTGCGACCAATGTAACCTGCTCCACAGGAACAAGCGAATGAGTAGATATAGAACAAGGTAACACTACTGGACACTGCATCTTTGAGTTGAAGGCGTACAGCTGGCTTAGAGGAGAACGTTAGTCTTAGTTGTGCAGCATGGAACATTCTCATCAGGGTCAAGTCGAGCCTTCTGGTCAGCGATGCACTTGATAACTCGCCCTTGCAGGGTAAATTCATATAGATGGCTTTCCGCTTGACAGACAACTCACGGTGTTGCGGTTCCCTTCGTTGCATATTTTGAGTTAGGAAATTGTCTGGATATCCGTTAGCGCGAAACGTTTCCCATAAGAGCTTCAGCTCACTGTCCAGCGTGTCCTCAGTACGGATTTTATAAATTAGATTTGTTAAACAGCGTACCAAGTTCCGTTTCTGTTTCATCGGAACAAAAGCTGTGAAAATGGGTAAATTGTCCATTCCACGTCTGCTTCCTATGCATGCCTCGTTGAATCGATCCATCTGGACATTTCAATAGTGCAACATCGAGGAAAGCCAGATTTCCATCTTGTCCTATTTCCATAGTGAATTGCAGTTTCTTGTGAGCTGAGTTGGCCAGTAATAACAGGCAGTCAGTATCAGTGTTGCTATCGACGATACAGAAAATATCATCTACATAACGTTTATACAGTACGCACTGATCTATCAATCCTGTTAGCCTTGTATTTTCTATCATGCCCATGAAAATGTCAGCCAGCAAAGGGCTTAGCGGCGAGCTCATTGCAACCCCATCCTTCTGGCGCTAGATTTTCCCATCAAACTGAAACTGGATATCCTGCGTACAAACTAACAAAAGGTACTTGAGTTGCTCATTAGGCATTCCAAATTACATATCGTTCGAATGGATGTAGTCAAGCCTAAAATCAATTGTCTCTCTAAGTGGCACGTTCGTGAACAGCGAGCGCACGTCTAGTGATAACATCCTCACAGAGTCAACTTGGATGTCGCATTCAAGCCAATCTACCGTGTCACATGTGTTCACACCAGAGGTGTGAATTGTCGCATCTTGGCTGCTACGGAGGCAATCGGAATCCGGCTGCGAAACCGTACTCTGTGCACAGAAGTCTTTTGTTCAGGCGCCGAAGTTACCATGGTCTGCCGTCGTTGGAACACTTGACACGGCACCACAGTAACCATGTCCGTAATCCGAAAATGACATTAGATTCACACTGTATTAAATTTCACAAAATCCTGACTTGACGTCTAATTTAATATTTATTGTGTTGTATTTGGTCTGAAGATTATACACCGAAAACGAGCCTGTTCGCCACGTTTTGACTTTTGATGAAATCTCCGGGTATATTTGAATAACTGAAATATTTCTCATGAGTTGGACCTGACAGGCACTAATGATTGATATCTCTCGCCACAGTTATACATTGCCTACCGGTCCCATGGAACACGAATGTGTTCTACTTATCCTAATGTTAAAACACCGGGAACGTGATTGTTTGTTACGGGTTTCGAGATATCCAAATATGATCAACGCAGTTTCGTATAAAAGTGCGCCGGACACCAAAGACTGAACGACTGATTGACGATTAGTGCACATGGCACGGATTGTCCTTGTTTGATTAACATATGTCGACGGGGTGTAACAACACGCTGAAGAAATTCACTGTGTAAGCTATATGACCTGTCGCAAGAAAATTATGGCAATCGACGACCCCGGGTTTCTTGTTTGAATGTCAGTTTATTTTTGTTTGCGCCACTGTCTGCACCAACGGTGTTCGATCATTCGTTCGCGCAATCACCTATCCATTCTGCCACACAAAATGCTAATATAACTGTATATAGTCTGATTGATAACGCGTGGGACAGTATCGTTTGATGAACTCAACCTATTCTTCGGTTGAAGTCCACTGATAGCAACGACTGTGCGATTTACTGTAAATTTGCACGTGTAGTACACATTTGTCAGATCATCCCCACTAACTGATCATTTCAGAAGGTTGTCTTCTACGGTGATGTATCCAATGGATGTCCTTTTCGTTTCGGCTTGCTGTAAAAGTGCATGGCCTTTTGCGATTTCCCAGTTTTGGTTAAAGTCTTATCAGTAATAAAAACCTCCTGTACTAACCTGTTACCTTTACATGTTTATTCAGCTTTGTTGAAAACCGTTTTGATAAGACGCTGTGTACAAACAATGGGCACAAACTTACTCTAACTAGCTTTAGGGTTAAGTAGAAATTTCGCGAATAATGTATCCGAAAACATCAGGCTATTATTGGATCTTGTTTCACAGATGCCATTTAAACTGGGATGTAAAGAATTCAGTTTGTTATGAAATAGACAACATTTTTCTTGTCGACAATAGTAAAAATATCACCAAGATAGGGTTTATGAAATTCTGTTATAAATCTGCCCTTCGGTTATCCCAAAAACTTTCATAGGTCTTTACAGGAGGGAGAACGTTGCATGCTTTTTGCGTTCTTGTTTATGTGCTGGTCGGTAAAAGGTGGATTTGGACGGTTTATGTGTGTACAGAAAAAGTGGATGGAAGTAAATAAAGGTTGTATTCAATGATGCTGCTGGCTGCAGTCATTTCAGCAATGAACAGTGAGACAACATTCGATCAGACATACACAGTTGATGACCAGATTGATTTAGCATAGTGGATAAGAAACTTGTATTGCTAGTTGTTTCTCATGTACATGCCGATCGAGTAGTAGTTTAAAACTCAACCAATTCAGCCGTGAGCACAGGGTTGAGCAATGCGTTCCAGCTTGAACATATTCTAACTGTGAAGCAGTTTTGTCTGCATAGTAATCCGTCTGTTCCATTACTCCACCTGAACGTTCACCCTTGTCTAGAAAGAAGAGATGTGTCGGAGGATTACCTAAAGTATGCAGTATTTTAGATGTAAGAATCTGATCTTCCCTGAGTTGTCTGTAATTCACTAAGAACTAACCTAAGTTTCTTCAACTTCTCTAGGTAGAAATTATGCTGAGCCCCATAATTCTTCTGGCAGCTCGTCTCTGAACACTTTCAAGAGGAGGAATCTTTTTTAAGGTGAGGGCGAAATGTTTGTCTGTTCGGTTCTAGATATGGGCGGATTATAGGGGTGAACATGGTGGGAAACACTTCAGGATGGAAGGTCCTATAAATATTTGCTCAACCGTTCGGAGTTAGTTGTGCCTTTTGAACCACGGAGACAATTTGTAAACAGACTCAAACTGTCTGCCACTATGGTCTCTAGCTCTAGTTTGCCCGCTGACACGAACAACCTTGTGTCGCCAAATTAGTAGTCAGTACAATTTGGATGGCGAACACGCGTGCCTTTACACCTGTGGACCACTGATTTAAGCAGTTCAAATCGTTCCGTAGCGTTATCACTCCTTTCGGGAACTCCAAAACTTACCGTTTCACTTGCGTAGACGAACATCAGCGATTGATTGTACTGGGTAGTTCAGCAACGAAAAAAAATGACTAGCATTGGTCCTAAGATTGATACCCGCGGAACGCCGCTGTTGGATGGGAACCACTCTGACAACTGTCCATTCACCTTGAAGTTGAACCTACGTGCACCAACTTGTGTAAGCGCTTATCAAGGCCAAACTTATCCAGTTTCAGCAGCAAGATAAAAGTATCAACCTTATAAATGGCTTCAGAAAACTCAAGATAAGCCACGTCTATGACCAATCTTGTACTTGCAGCTTTCGTCTAGGCAACACGAGCGATCAGTAGATTCGTGAAGCATGAGTCTCATGTGAAAACCATGTTTCTCCTCGGTGATGAGTTGCAAATTTTCAACTTGGGCCGGGCCAGAATCATCTAGTGAGCTCTCCATTACGTTAAAAACCACTGAAAACAGCGCTACTGGTCAATAGTTTGCTGGGTCATCTTTGCATCCGTCTTCGAAAATAGGTGTGAGAACGGGTTGTTTCCAGGTCGGTTGACAGGAGGCGATTGAAAAATGATGTAAACGTTTCTGTTAATTCCGTGGTACGGCCTTTATAGACGACAGATCTATTTATTTAGGCGTCTCAGTTTTCTTCTAGATTACAAACATTTTACTAGAACACGGTTGTTAACGGCATAGAAGATCACCTCAGTGGTGAGCGGCCAGTGATCATCTAAGCTGAGCGTGGTGAGGGAGGCAGACCAATAAGCCCTGCTGAGCAGCCTCTTCAACCATGTGAAATTTGCTTTATGGTAGGCTTTTTGTTGTAGTGTCTTTTTTCTAGTTCCGTATGCACAGCTGAATGCAAGTATCCCATGATCACTGCGACCAACTGGAGCCGTGAAAAATGGACTATTTACCATGTTAGGCAAGCTGATAAGAATATAATCAAGACAAAGCGGCGCGTGGTTCATCCACTACTTTGCGTGACAGACTTCCATTACTGCCTGAAAGAAACCCCTGGCAGAGGAAGACGTTGGGTGTTGATTAAATGGTTCGTGAAGTCTGGCTCCGGGTGAGTAAACTCTTCCATTATCAGTGTTAGAGCATAACCTGAAGAAGATACTCAAAGCATAGGGTTATACAAAGACATGTCGGCATCCCTGTTAGTAAAAGATGATATGCAAACCACATTAATCAAGCAAGTGAAGTTTTGAGTGACGTTAACGTAACTTACCAGACTGATTCCGGAAGATCCAGTAGCATACTGTCACGGCTAGTTCATGTCTTCAGGTGTGATCCCAAATAAAGGGCTATACCAATTCTTTTACCGCGAAATTCTATCTTATCCGGGATAGACAATTCGCGATCCCATACTTCCTGTTCATACCAGGTCTTCGTGGTGGCTATACGGAACTATTTCGTTTGACACAATGAATTATAGGAGCACGTCAACTGTTCAGCCATGAACACCAAACGATATCGTACATTTTGATAGTCAGTATATCTGAACCACTCTCTTACTAATATTTCTAACGCACTTTGATGACACCGCATCCACTTTCATTGAAAGAAGTATGTACAACTTTCTGTTCACAATAAACGATAGCAGTGGTAGCGGCAATGGATGTCGCGCTGAGCCACCCCCTCATGTTGCCCACTGAACAGTACTTGTGATCAGATGCATAAGCCACCTGCTAGTTTGTCGACGTATATTCGTAAACATCTGCGCAACGATAGAGTACATCAGAAAGTAGGCGCTCGGCCTTGTACACTAGCTTAATCTGACGACTGCGAATGTAACTTTTCGACCAAGATTGATGTCAATTAACAAGGAGATATGCGCATTCCATCGAACGCAACCAGGGCAAACTCAGAAGCATGAAAACCGCTGGAGCTGGATGAGGTCACTAAGAGTCTCCTTCTCTCATTAGACTTGTCGGCAGGTAATCCGGTCGTGTTCCGCTCGACGTGACCCCCATCACCGGCTTCTGTCACATTTCCCAGATCGTTCATTCGAGAGTATCTGGACGCGTTCATAGGCACTAAATTGGCAAATAGCGTTTACTGCCGCTACCGTTTTGACGATCGTTTCACAGTCAAACGGGACGTTGAATGTTGAGTCCCAAGCAGCAGAACTCACTGAATGGTTTACTCGTCTTTTTCAAACAAGAGTAACCCGACTCCAGTCTAGCAGTGAAACCTGCCTACCCCGAGATGAACGGCGTTTCCATGCAAGCATACTCATTTCAGTATGAGCAAACTCATCACTGAATATACGTACTTGTCCATCGTTCTCGTACGCTTGGCGTGTGGTTTCTCAATTTCGTATCCCTGTTTCAGCGAGAACCTACACAACTCGGAAGCAGGTACGGGAAGTCGGGTACACAGTGACTCAAACGCTGTGCCACCAACGGGAGAAAGATACAGTCATTGCAGTATCTTCCGGAAATTGGAAAGTAGTCTGCATGACGAATCGCGGTCTCCCAAATAACCTCAACGGGTTCTGGTTAGTGATATTGTCGGCCTATCCGCACATTGGTGAGTGATCATTTTGTACGATTCTGCCTCCAGATTGGCCCATGGTGGACCCGATCATTAGTGGGACAGTGTCTGGCACTTTGAAGTGTATGATAAACACTGCCCCAGGTTTGAAGAGTCTGGTGCCCAAAAATTTGAAGGACATGTTATTTCAACCTCTTCCTGCTGACTAATTTCGGTCCTCAAGGTGATTAACTCATCCTTTGCCAGCGATCTCTGACTATTTGGTCCCTTTCTACCCCAACCATTTCATAAAAAACTCCGGTTTTATGATTAAGGGGTCAAGTACACCTGCCATTCCTATATAAGAACCTAACAACGACCTAATGTCGTCACCTATGCAGCGCCATATATTTCACGGTCTAGTTGTTTAAACTTTTCATTTTCACATTTTGTTTTATATTTTGTTGTCCTGGGTTTGCTCGTTTTTGCATGAGATTGTGTAAATTGTTTTTCAGAACAGATCATAAATGGTAGTAACTAGGGATATGTACTACCACGTACATCTGATTTTCCACTTAAGTGGCCTCTTATGCTGACTCCTAGTACATGGATTCCGATCTTTGACCAAAGTTCGTCCAAGCTCCAGTTAGTTTGATCGATGTACCATTCGGTTTGTAAACAGTTGATTTAATTCCATTCCGCATCTGTCTTATGATGAACCGATTCGGCCGAGTTATGACCGCTCAAACATTTGAATGGCTGTCATGTGTTTCCTTACCCTTCCTCTCCAGATGGCTGCCAAATGGATGACCGAAGTTCACGTTATTCGATTAGGCTGTCGTGACAAAGAACCACAAGATAATCGGCCAACCGGTTTACAAAGTCTCTACTAGTGATCGGATGAAATTAGATGGGGCCTGTACGAACTGCCGTTTGGAAAATTAGGGAACCTGCCAGCATTCAGACCCGTTTGCGATCTTCCGTCCTTACGTTTGTGGGACGGACACTTTGACCATCACTTCACCATTTGTATTGCAATCAGCGAAGTATTTTCAAGGCTATCTGCACTTCTGTAATAGCGTGGCCAGTTTTAAGCCAATAATGTTCAATCTGTGGACAAAAAACATAGAAGCATAATATGCAATGTTTTCTGTGTACAGTTTTATTATCTAAACACTGTTAAGCCAATAGCAATCAAGTAATGCACATACGAGTGACAAACAGTCTTGAAAACGAGAGAGGTTAATGGCTAACACGTGATGTTACCTCATCTCACAACTTACTAGGGTAATTTTCACAAAAAAATACGTAGCCTCTCCCACCATGACTTTGACGTGTTAGGTTGCTCAAATGACCAAATGACCTAATTTCAGTGACCAGCATCTGACTGTTGTGATTATAAACCGGCCACGCTGGATACAGTTGTTGAAGTGATGACTTTTGAGAATAATTACCCGTTATGAAGTGGGAATTAGTGAAAGAGATATTTGCAAAGCAAATGTCTGGTTTTGTGACAATTGTCAAAGAGTTCCTGAAGCATTCCATGTCATGTCGTATGTAAACAGCTCAGAAAAATAGAACGTATTATCTAAGCCGTATAAAAAGACTCGTGTTGCAGCGAAAAGGCGTCCAATAAAGCACAATCTTTTTTGTCCAACACTCTAGTTCACATGCTACGCGCGCGCTCGCATTTGTGAGTCAGAATTCTAATCCACAATACCCCGAGGTTTCCTCTCACGCGTCGTGTGCACTTCTGCGTGGTTTATGCGGGTAATCAGCGCCTTCTATCGGGGGGTTTTCCGCCTGCCAATCTTCGTCCGTTGGTCCGATTCGTTGAGCGATGGCTCGTCCGGTCCCTCGTGTTGTCCTCCATCTATCCACTGTGAGCTTTGACTGTCCTCTACGACCATGTCGAGATATTCCCCTGAGTGTTGGAATAATCGAGCCTTCGATTTGGTCGTCCATCCTATTTTGCGTGCCATGTCTCGCCCGTTGGTCTGATCAGATCGAGCAATGACTCATCCGATTGCCCCTGTTGTCCGTCATCTGATCATTGAGGGTTTGTGGACGTGCCTCCACCCCCGCGATGAAGCATTCCGTCGAGTGGTTGAATACTCGCTCCTTTGGCCTGACAACCCACCACAGTATGATTTGTTTCGAATAACATCAATGAGCTTTAATGAGAGTAAAACTCGAGTCTAGTGCTTCCTTTCGAAGTAGGCTAGCCGAAAAACTTATATGAATGGGAAGGCTGCGATCCAGTATGGGTGGTGATCAACTTTGAAATAACCTAAATCCCCAAACATTCACTAACATCAATTGAATCGAAACGTCACGTGTTCGTAAGCAGATCGCGACGTGAAATCAGTCTTGTATCACACAGTGGCTAGGCAATTTTTTCCACTAGCGGAATCACGTACACAATATTGATTGGAATGAGCTGAACATCACGTTACTCAAAATGATAGTTGAACCGGCGTTCTGTAGTAATCCAAGTACAAATGGAAAATCCCATGATTGAGTTTGTTTGTAACCGCGAAATATGTAAACACACTATATTACTCAAAACATAACGACGTTAATGGGAATATTTGGCTGAACTTCCCTCTAGAGAACTAACTTATTAAGCTATTCTGAAGGCATAATAGTTTTCAATATCTTATATTGACACTATTTTTGCTCATGTGATCAACAATGGATACTACATTTTCGGTGGCATGTATCTTGAGTCAATAAATTGCGTTTTTATATCATACTGTTCAATAGTTTGATCACTACATGCATATCGTTAACCTGTACTCAAATAGAAACAACGGATATGATAATTAACAAATCTCAAAAGTGAAGAGTGGAGGACCAAAGGTCTGCCGTAATAACTGATGGTAACTTTGCGAAATCTGTGGCGAAAAACCTATAGTGATATGGTACGTCTACACAGAAGTGAATGGAGAGCATTTGTTGCGAATTGTCATTCATAATGTTGTTCTGTTGGAGAAATTATACTGATTTCTCCCGTATTTGTGAGAATTGCTGTTAATGTTTTCTCTCTAACGTTTCGTTACTGAGATTGATTAGATCAAACATTGTGTAGAATGCATCTATTTATTACTGCACAAAAGAAACTTTTTAAGTTAAAAACTAACAAATAAATGGAAAGTATGAGTGATCTTATTGTCAGCACACAAACTGTGTTGACTACGGCTCGGAACAAGCTGAACTCGTCAAGGTTCTGAATCTTGGTCATGTTTCATATGGGGTCAGCTGAACAATGATTAACATGTGCACTTCACAAGTACGCGATTCTGAGTACAACAATTTTGAATCTCTAGCCTATCATATTCTTAATGAAACAAACTAGCTGTAAATTTTATCTGAACCGTGAGAGCTGTGATCAACTGTAACCTCAAGATATTGTAACAAAACTGTAGCATGATGAATTGACTTTGATTGGGTTACAGTTATGCAATTACGCGACGCTTTGCATACATTATGGATCTTCGTCGTTAGCACGTCATTGTTGTTTTTCTTAGCCACTTTGTTAGAATGGATTATTCAATTGTTTTAGCGATATTATCGTTATCTATCGTCTGTCGCTTTCGTGCAGATTCATTTTCACGTTAGTATTGCGCCGCCGCCATCAATTATCGTCCTCGAATCTATCGACTGATGTCGGATATTTAAATCACGCGGCATTTTTTCCACTTCCCACGCAGTATGCGGACAGTGGCAGTAGCAAAGAGAAGAGTAGTTGCTTGTGCACACACTAAACTCCAGCTACAGTCATTCATTGATGGCATAAATCACCTTTTCAAAGGTTACAATATAAGGATGTTAAAAGTTGTAGATAACTGAATTTCGGGTACGTTATGCCATTTATCTCAGTTTCAGTGTAGTCCGCAGATCGTTGGTGTTGCTTCAGCAGTTCATTACATGAGATGTTCTCTAGTGACTCGCGAAAGCACACATTTTTAATGTCTTACGAGGTCACGAGATAGTATGGGGCAACGCAGGCAGCAGGACGGTTACAAACAGTTTACATCATACTCGTGATATTCAATTTGAGGTCAATCCGATTACTCCGGACTACTATTCCGACTACTCATCAGTAAGCTAAGATATCACTTGTTAGGTTTAATGAGACCGGAGATTCTGACCTGTCTTTGAAGTCCCAATTTCTGGGATGTGGCTCAGAGTTAACAGGGCAGTTACTATGTCTCCTCTCGAGGCAATCCAGCAACCTGATCATTACTCACAAGTGAAGTGGGTTGAGCGTTCACGTATGACATTTCGGTCGTGCCTAATGTGTGGTCATTGGCATAGTGGTCAACACGGTTGCCTCATGAAAGCGTGGTCGGAGTTCTAGTCCCGGCAGTGACAAGGATATGCACTACTCACGAGCTTTAATGGTAGTGAAACTCGAGTCTAATGCTTCTTTCCAAAAGAAGCTGGGTAGTAAGTCCATTTAAATGCGAAGGCTGCTATCAGACATGAGTGATGTTTAATTTGATATTTGTCTTTGTTGTTTTGATTCTGAATCCTCCATATCGAGACCACAATCGGTAGTTGACTTTGTACTACGAATTGATGAGTCTAACACTGTAATGTAAGCCAAGTTCATGGAGTCAGATATTCAGACTGAAAACAGGCTGTTTCTAAACAAAAATAACTTTACACATTTTGAAGGTAGTTACCCTGAACTGTGGTCGGTTTTGAAGTTCCCGACCGTATGATCATCGGTAAGCCAGAGAATGAAATCGCACACAAAGAAGACAGTAGATCAAATCTACATTACTCCTGTCACAGATCTATACCTCGGATGAAACAAGATCACTTTCAGTACACATTTCCTGCAAGGGATATGGCGTACATTCCGAATGCAGAAGATCTCCAGAATGTGTTTTGGTAATTAAAAGTTTTGGTTAGCCTTGACAACCGTGAGCGAGGATATTTATTCCTGACGAAGTCCAGCAGCAGTAAAGCTGAGGTCTAATTCTTGCTTTTAAACACGCCGACCGAAAAGATTCAGGTAAGTGTAAAGGCTGTGTTTAAGGATAAATGGGATTCAGGTTTTATCGGTGAAGTCACTTTTATATATCAGGAGTCTGAAACGAAGCCCACTAATTCCAAAGTTTGCCTAATCACAACCTCAAGAGGAAAAATAATCGTAAGCTCAACCGTTGCAATGAACACTACAGTTACTGCGAATCCTGTAGAAACGATCTGGTAATTAGAACGTAATTCACCGGCACATGTGTAAAAGCATTTCAGTATGTTGATTTGGCTTACCTAATGTGAGCTGAATAGCGTAACGCTCAACCACTTGGTCTCATGACGAGCTAGTCATCTAGTGTTCTTTTCATAGGTGACTGGATGGAAAATTATTCGCAAAGTTGAAGCTGCTTTCAACTATGGATAAGTTTTCTTCTGTGTTTTTTAACAAGTCGTTGATGAGAGAAAACCTATCCGTGTTTAATGTTTCGTCAGTTCCTATGAGTTTACTGAAATAAACATGTTTAATTTACATTCTACCAGATACTCGCTGCTCGACAGACAGGATGAAAAGGCAACTTATCATGCATAGACATGTTTTCGTTTATTTCAAATGAATCACCTATGAAACAAATATCACGATTGTCAGAGAGCACACGACGAACATTTTATGACTCCAGGGAGGCGTAGGTTCAATCCGTTCAAATTGCGGAAATAAACATCAGAAAACATTCATCTGCTGTAGTCCATGTAATTGGTGTGATCGTAATTATCAGATGGAACCCAGTAGCCAGTTGATAACGAACCAATATGAGTATCAACTCCATTCAGTGGCTGAGGCGAGTTAAGACAGTCAAACCGGGATAGACGTCTTTCGGCCGCATGGATTACAATTTCCAGACTGTGTGGATTCAAAGTCTTCAAGAGTCTTAAAACCGCGTTTCGAATGAGACGTTCATGCTTGAGTTTAAAAAGAAAGGAAGAAATTGCATTTTCATAAAAAGGTTCATATAAAAATATTATTGCTTCCCTGATGTAAATTTATTCTTGCCAATTTCAACATGTTCGTACATTCTAATTTGACATCGATAGGACAACGAGGTCAATATGTCACAACAACAAAAACAGTTTCTCAATGAGACTCAAGATGTTTGTGGACTATGATTGCTTTAAAAGATCGGTCCCAAACAGACACTCAGTAATCGAATTATGAAGTCAAAAATGTATCATTATTTTTGGTCTCGAGCTTTATATGTCCCTAGGAGGGGTTCTCGCTCGACATATTGCAAAATATCTTTATGACAAACATGTAAGTAGAATGGTCTTCGTTTAGCCTTACTTCTTCTATTAGTAATAATAGAACCAATGTGATTCGACCAAAATAAATGATACTCTCTCATCCAATTATTAGATCGTATGAACTATTAGTAGTACATTGTACTCGGCGCCTTTCCGACAGATACAAGATATGAACCCGTATTTTTGGACGGTTCTACCGGAGAAGCCAACTCTACATTATCTTCGTTTCTCGAAACTGAGTACATAAGAACTTTCTGAAGATCCGAGTTTTTGAGACTGGTGCATAAGCGTCAACCGCACAGCAAATACAGGCTATGCATCGGATTTTCCGTCATTTCGGTCGGAATAATCAGAAGGGACCACATTTACAGAGACGTTCTCATGCATTAAAAATCTGTCTTTGGAACGATTCTGATGTAAAAGTTTCGCTCGTACGCTCCTCGATCCTATACTCTACTCATTTACACTAAAGACAGCGCGTGTAACCAAAAAAAACTACGTGATTGACGCACGACACGGCAATATATGCATGCTTGAGGTTAGGATTGTTATCATATAAGACCGTCATGTTATATATTATATAGTATATTGTTGTTTTTGTCGATATTTCAACATTCGAAGGTAATAACTGAAAACTGGGTAAAGAAAGTCGCGATGAGAGTAAGGATGAGATAATCCGACTACCGCGTTATATTCATAAAAATTTAAAGTCTACAGATGTATTTGAACACAAAAATTTGAATCTGTATTTTTGGACGAAAATGTACATTGCAGTCTAAACTTATGTCTATGCTATATGACAAAATATTCAAACTCGCAACCTTCTGTTTGATGTTCTCTAAAACGAAGTTCAAAGAAACAACTGAACCATGCTATCAGAATTGTTATAGAACAGAAATGGATAAATTTCTATATCCAAAACAAATGTCTGGTACAGAAAAAGAAGTGGAAATCACAAGACAAAATTGATGTGAACATTGAACGTACAAACTCTTGTCTCGCTCTAAATTGCGTGCATTAACAATTCTGTCTTTGCCGTACACATTTTTTTTTCAGAAAAAGTTCGACCCTAAACCATGATTTTTACCTTGTCATACAAAAGAATACAAGTCTGGTCAGTTGCCAAGTAATAACAAGTATCAATAGTCCGGATTCTAAAATCAGCTTGCAAGTTAACTAGAAATTGTACTGCAGTTTCCGAAATTTACACCCAAAGTATTCATAACTAGGGGCTTGTGAGTTCGTGACCTTTGTATACCATATTCAGTAATCCATCAGGTCTATCATGTCTCCTTCGATTATTGTTTTGTGTAAAAAAGAATCAACAAGAACTTCAGCTTCCTAATGTACTGTATAGCTTCTAAAATAGTCAAAAGATATGAAACAACTTCCATAGGGAGTTGTCCAAAACTCGAAGTAAACTTAAACTTAATGGCACGTGTTGAATTTTATACCTGCACACATTTGTAGGTGTTTCATCTGTAATGCAAACATTTTTTTATCAGAAACTTACTTATAAGGAGCGTGGCAGATTTTATAATACACATTAGACCCGACTGCGAAAAATCTGAGCATTGAACCGAATTGAACCAGCAACAGAAACAGTACGCCGAAATGGGGCAAACGCTCTATCAGCTGTGGTGTGAGACCACACAGTCGGATCTCATTTAACTCGTGAGATCTGTCACACTGCTTATAAATAATACAATTCCAATTCTCAACAGCGGTGTTGACGGAATCTAGCGTGAACAGTTTGAGAAATCCTGTTTGGATAGTCTATTCGCAGGGTCATTTAGTGGATTCTACAGGACACTGGGTAACTGGGCCCAAATGTGAAATTTCTCAAACGCCCGGCGTGGCTTGGTGATTAAACTGGCAGAGCACACGTCGAGTTTGGGCGTAATGGTTTTGGTCGAATCGGGGCAAAGCCAAAACTTCTCATAATTGCGTATCGTCCAGAATATTACAGTTTTCCAAATTCACAATCTCACTGCATGGACCACCTTAAACTAAGGCAAATTTTCCGCAGGCCTATTCTCCGATGTGACAGTATTCCGAAATCTTTTATTCATTTGAGCGTTGTAGTCATGCCCCAACAACGACCCGATGTTCTGCCTTCTTCGTTCTGTGCATATGAAACCTTCTACAAACTCAATAGTTCATTGGTTGTTGTTATTAGCGTGTGTTCTATCTTTTGGTTTATTCATGACCTCTGGCGGCAGTATGATTCTGTCATCAGTTATCTGTTGGACTTTCTTGGACAGTGGTTATCGGTCTGCCGTGCCGCTTTGCTCCCAGTTTCCTATTATGTCGCCGTGTTACTGCTATCTAGCAGAAACAAATCAGTTTCTACGTATTTATGGATTAATAATTGTAAACGTTTGGTCTTACTAATAATCTTCGTGTTGGTAACTTTTGGCCTGAAAAAGACACGTTGTTTATCGGTCATCTGGTGAGTGACACACTCACTAAACAAAAAAACAGTTTATATGCTAACGTAAATTCCTAGGTAAACATTTATTGCAAATTTCTTTGACATGCAAATCAGTGGACCAGGGTAATGTCGGACTAAACTTTCAACAAGTTAACAAATCTCAGATGATAATATACAAGTAATAAGTTTTTACTCTAATTCGTATGCAGGTACTGCACTGCCAGCTCATTTCTAATCACTCCTCTAACCTGTCGTCAATCTACTAGGTTCATTACTCACCAACAAGTCTTCTGACCTTGAATTCCTCTGACAGCTACTCCTATTGATCTCTAAACTTCCTTTCTTAAAGTATACTATATGAGCAAAATTGATTGAAAGCCTGTGGGTGGAGTTCTATTCATGGGCGTTCCTTCTCAAATTACTGTTTCTTTTATAGGTGGGGTCATACAATCGTGCTGTTTGAGTTGTATGTTCACGAAAATTTGTGGGCGACTTCTATTTTGTTGATCGACGGTCAATGGCTCTATCACTTATCGTGTACTTAAATAAGCTACCACGCAATTAAAAGAGCACAGTGATTATAGGTGGTTAACAAACTCGATTTCATAGACGACAACTAACCATTTGACATTGTCTCGCTGATATATTACCAATTTTATTTGTGAGCAAAAGGATATGGATGATGACTTTCTAATTCATCCTGGACAGACCAGTGGATATCAACTCATTTAATGCGAATCAAACTGTGGCTTTTTAATATAACCACTTAACGTCATCGTTACTGTCACATTGATGGCATGAAGTTTAGTTATAATTTAAATGCTTTCTTCTCTGTCGTACATTATCTGGTATCTTTTGTATTACGAGAGAAAGTTATCTCATAATATTTAAAGAAAACATAACTGCAATCCAAATTGAACATGAGCAGCTCATCTCATTGCAAACACCATCGGCTAACTAATGGAACGGATTAAAATGTTGTAAGCACTATATTCGATCCAGGTCAGCTGTTTGGTGTAGTTATGCACAAACAAGCACTGAAACATGCATACACAGGCCATTTTGGTGGGCCAGCTAGCTAAGCTACGTACAGAATCTGATGCGATGATGGATCACAAATATGTCTTAGTCTATGCATCCTACTCCGCAGGCCATCCTGTTAAGGTCAACATCTGAAGTAGATCTGCCTTCACAGTGACTGTAGTGCGTTGGTTGATGTTGGAAATATCAGCTGCTGAGCGCTATTTTGATGTGTTTTATGCTGACCGTAAACTGGAGTATACGTATGTGTTGGATCAATGCTAGGTTACTTATAGCCAACAATGTTTAATAAACTCATAAATAAAAACGTCTTCAACAGCTTAGTACTATATTACAAAAAATAAATCATTTCTCGACTTCACATTTCGCGGTGGTTGGTTAATTTTCTGTGCAATACGATGCCATCCAGTGAACACTATGCAAAGAAATCGTGCTTTAAAGTTGAAGACAATGTGCACCGGAACTCACCAATTGCGAACAAAGAGGTCTCTACTGAATACGGATCAAAACACCCTGACAATAGTTTTGATGTTCACTAAAAATAAATGCCATCAGTCATTAGGAGAAATTATGAGGCTTATTTTGATTAGTGGTTTCTGTCTGATGTGAATTGTGTGTTTTAGATTTTACGGGTTCTTTAACCCTTGAATCGAGGGAAAAAGGAATGAGATGGTAAACTTCATAATGCTCCCGAAGGAAAACCTCTGACAATCCTCATAAACTCTGAAAGGCTTAAGTTAGGTCAGCTTCATAGTGAGCCATCGGAACCAATATTTTCAATGCAACTTAGAAGATTGTAGAAAAATCGAATGCGTAGACGATTTGTTGATGTGATAACAGCGTTAACGTTCGAAAGGTAAGCCAAGAATTCCGCAATTCTGGCAATTATTAAAATTTGTTCTAACAAACGTTCATTCCTTTAACTCAATTATTTCTATTACGTACTCGGTTATTTTGTAAAATGAAATTAAGCATTTAATCCTATCATAAACAAAAGTTCCAAATAGAGTTCCACCCTGACTGACAAAGTGATTCTTTGATTGTTTCAGTGGGTCATTGAGTGATATCATTGAAATGTTCATCAAGCAAAATGTCAAGCAGGAATGGACATAACCCTCATATAAAAATTGGACTCATTAAGTACAGACTAAATGCATGCTCTTCTATTGCCCTCAAAAGAATTCGGGTTTCCTGTAACCAATTCTTCCTGCTTCTTCCACTCAATCTTCCAAAAGAACAATGATACCTTTTCTGATTCGGTATATTCAACCTTGGTATAAATTGAGAAAATCAATTTTACAGTGAGCAGAACTGTTTCCGATAAACTCTTACGTTAGGCTGGTACAGTTATTTATCAGATTAATTAACCGTTAGATAAGTTGTTGGTCAGGGATAGTACGAGGTCATGACAATTAGAAAAGATACAAACATGGTTTCGTTGTGGTTATGCTCACAAACGAGATAGGTTTTATACAGCCTAGGATGAGGTTTTATCGGACACAGTTCTGTTCGGTGGAAAATTGTTTTCAGTAATGTTCATTTTTTTACTTCGAGAGAAAACGTACTAAGGTTATACGATACTACTTTCTTGACTGCGCAAATACATATGGGAAATTGAGTATATTGACGCTTATTTTTCAGAGAAAACTGGATCCTGCGTAATCGAAGTATATCAAAGATTGTTTCTCACAAAGTATCCACTGTACTATACTTAGTGTTTGCGGGTAACTCAGTTCATATGGTAGACGCGTGTCTAATTTGCTTGACACGTGAAAGATATTTCAGTATACTTCAATTTTTCTATGTAGTAATAAACCAATGATGATGCCAAGTTGAACTTCTCTAACGATAAGGATAAAAATTCAACTCTCTGCAATACAGCTGGTTGGATTTTGTGAGGACTGTTAACCAATTTAAAACTTTATATAGTATATCGATCTGACTTTTAACCGTTGTAAGAACAAAATATTTCTACTAATCCGACTTCACTGTCCTGTTAATTAACTGTCATACAAATTCCCAGCTATGTTAATCATCTCGTTAGTCAACCAACAATACAGCATGATCTCAGTATGCTAGTAATTTTCGCCCACAGCTCGATCACAGTCTTACTCTGTCCGCCGTTTGAAGTTACTAGTAACTGGTTCTACTTCACTTAAGTGTACACTCAAAGTTGTTGCACTAAATTGACCTTACTGTTCCCCGGTCACATTTACAGAATGTTTCAACAGATTAATTCAGTCTGCGTTGCTCTACGATGTATCTATCTGCTGTAAGCGGACGCTCTTCTAGTCTACTTGTTAAGCAGACCATTTTCCAATCAATCCAATATCCAGCCTAAATGTGCTAGTAGCCTTTTTTTTCATTTATAACAAAACGATGCTGAACGGCTGATCAAATGTGCAGCCTACAATAGCGTTTTTTAAGCGCCAATAATTGCTAACAAGCAGAGAATGGTGAGAATCGAAAAGAACGACACTCGCGCAAACTAAAAGCGGATCTCAAAGCTTGAAAGATAAGACACCGGAAGCGATGAGTGGAAACATATGTGTGCGCTCATTATGTTGCGTCAAGGAAAGACTGGTACTACATTAACAACAGGGTGAATGGTGATTCGACAGCCGCGCACAATAGCAATTGCGTTAGTTATGTACATTCATATCCTTTTTAATGGCTGTCTAGAAACAGACAAACTTCGCGGACCAAGCGTCTCTTTCTACCAAGAAAACAACACCGAGCATCTATTCAAACCCACGTTTGTGCATACATTTGATCATATAGCTTCAGTTCTTGTCTGCCTCTCAAGTTATCTTCATGAAAACATGAAACAAACAGAACTTTTAAAAGAACGATCAGTTAGCCGCTAATCCCCGTGAAGATACTCTTAGTTGTAGCTGGCTGTCTAACACTTTACAAACCTATAAGTCAACTAACGCTTTTCAATTAAATCTTCTGATCTAATCGTTGAGTCCAATGACTGAGCACTAAATCTTCGGAATCGAATGAGGCACATTGCTGCTGTTGTTGTTGTTGGTGGTGGTGATAGTGGCGATTAGTTTGTATATTGGGTGCAAAACCACTGTGACGAAACAAATTTTGTTTATTAAATTCAGTCTCTAACGTAATTTTTGAAATACCAGTCACGAACTATCTGCACAATTTGTTGTCTTCTTTTCTTCAATCAACGCAGGTCGAAAGTTGTTGTGTTGATGATATCTGAACTTAGTCTGTCGGCCGGTACATGTTCTACCGAACTGCTGTGTAATCATCCCATGTTCCTTTACATCTAGACTGTTGGTTTTGATTAATTACGTTATCATTAACGAATAAATAACGCAAACATAATCAAAGACTTATCTGACGCTGTGCAAAAGTGATCAGTTTTACCTTGTTTCATACAAAAAATTATAGTTGCAGTCTATTACTATGTGGGCTGGAACCATGCCCATGATCGTAAGTACCATATCTAAGGCATCCGATCGTGTTCCACACGATTCCTTCCTGCCCTATCAATATCACATCCATTGCGGTTCCAGTAAGAATGTAAACGCCCATCATATCACAGTGACATGCCGGGCAGTTATCATGGTTATATGGCCCTCAGTTGGCTCACTTGAGCATTATATCTACTGTCTAACCTGACTGGCTATGATGGTCAATACCATCGTACTACGTGCGCGGACGTATTGTGCATGTACGCAGTCATATCAAAATCTGAAATTAACTCCAATTTACCCCGCTTATTTGCAACGTCGATGCTATGAGGATATTTTGCTTGAAAGCAAACCATATGTTCCTACTTTACGTCTCTTATCCTTTCATAACTACTATAAAAAGAGACAACAGACTATTAGTGTGAACCCCTCAAAAATACCAATTGAATCATTTCACTGAACGGACCAGGTATGGTAGAAACGTAGGTGAGTTTTACTCAAATGCATCGGCATCTCAATGTAGAACGTTTGGGCGATCTTTGTCAAAAATTACTAATTCTCCCACTTATGGACTTTCACGTATATCTTACCGAAGGCTAACTTCGGGTGTGAAGGCGTCTACAGTATCGCTGTGCGTTTAGTCACCCATATCTAAACTGAACAACCATCATATAACATTGTGGGATTATCATGATCACACCATCCAGTACAGAATTTTCACATGTATGCATTCATCAGAATTCATAAAATCGAACCGGTACCTATTAGTCAGTTCTCTATATGTTAATCTCTCGCTAAATCTGAGATTTTTATCTTTCAGCGTGCTCAGCTCGTAAGAATTGAGGCGTGATGAGAAAGTCAGTGTGGTTCACATATATGAACTAGTGAAAACTTGAAACTGAAACACGATAGAATCTCATCAGACTGTTACAGCTATCAAGGACAATAAAGCTAAAAACGGTTACATGCTAAGCTTCGTATTGGACAAAATTCACATCATTTCAATTTGATGAATATCGAATACCTGATGAGATTTTACCTAAAACATGTTTGCTACACTTCGGGTTCTATGAATCAATGGGGAGTTTCGAACTAATCAAATGCCACAACGTGAGATTGGTAACCAACAGAGCCCAAATAAATGGTTAACAGCAATAAGTTTTTCCATGCACTGTGTTATGAAAACAAGTCGCAGTCTCATAATTCCGAGCTAGCTCAGTGTTTTGCATGTGAGGTGATTAGGACATTTGAGATTTGCAAACCACTTTGTCTATCTCATAGTTCCACCATACCCATTGTAATTGCATTAAATTGAAATTCGCCATCAGGCAGCACAAATTGACGAGAATGGACATGGTATGAGAGTTTGATCGATATTGGTGGTAATTCTTCAGCATATAGGCAAAAAATGCAGTCTATACTGGCCGATCAGCCATTGATCACTGTCTAAGTTTATAGATGGATATAGAACTTCCGAAATTTACTAACAAACGAGTGTACGAGTATAAGCTGTCAAAATGTATCCGAAACAATGAGCGATTAAATCTACAACGGTAATTAATTCCGATTAACCTTTTACTTGGTCCCTTCAACAAGTAACGTAATTCGTCACTCTGCTGGTTTTCTGAGAAATGACTGGGGCGAACTGTTACATGAAAGGTGTGCCAAACGTTCGGCACACTAACTTGTTCCATCTTTGGTTCAGTGTCACTGTACTGAATAAAATAACAAGGATTTTTCCTCACCTAGTTCGGTCAGGGACGTACACAGGTAGGTATTTTTGTCCAGTTAATGAATTTGACTGCTGGTTCGACCCAGGACCGGACGGCCGGAACACCGCACCGCAACGATCGCCATGGAACTGCGAAGCCATGGTATCGTCGTCGCAGCTTCGAGTGAGATTAGGCTTGCAGACCAAGGTAAGCTCCGTGAAGCAGTTGCTGCATACATCTTTTGCTGAATAGGTCACTTAACAGACAGCGCTCGAGAGCACGGCGTCTGTTTCGCAGTCGACGACCGCATCAACTCTCTGATGGTAGGAGAACCGCTGGGCCTCAACCCTGAAATCACTACCATGCCACAACTCTCAAGACGCCAGTGTGCAACCGGCTGTTTGTTTCCGGGGCTGTAGCGAGCGAGTTAAATGCGACTCATTAGCGTGGCTATGAGTTCTCGGACTCCTAGCCTTCGAAGCAGCTCATGTGAACTGTGATCATTTACTCCATCTGTGACCTACTCACAATTAGGTTCTCAAAACACACAGGTTTTAGCTGGATGCGAGCAACAACACTATCTGGACTTATCTACGAGCGGTCAATGTTACTAACTTCATTACATGTTCGCGCGACAGCTCAGTATTCGCGAAGTATGTATCACTTAAGTCATGCTAGTGGCTGAATGCAGCATCGACTGTGGGGTGGTCAGGAATGGATACTAAACGATTGCAGGACTCAAATGCAGAGACATTATTTTAGTGTATAGTTGCTGCCAGTCTCAAATATATTTCCGTATCCACTACCTTTGACAGTACATAGCAAAACACCAAGGAATGGTTCATAGTATCAACCATCAAAACAATCAGTATTCCGCAACAGAAACTCCCGGACTGGTTTGTTGGCAAGAACACAGTTATCTCTAGCTTGATACGAGATAAAAATGAAATGATTACTGTTTCCTTAATGGACCCAAACACTAAGAGCAAAAAGGCCACGTTCCGGAGTGTTCGCCGTCAGTTTGTCGAAAGACGTCGCAAACTCAGGGGCAACTAGTGGAAATAGCATGGTGAGTTGATGCAGACTTACGATGATCCTAGACAATTCGTATAAGACGGTTTTTAGTTCATTTCTCCAATTTATCGAACCAATGATGAACAGGGACTCTGTAGTTTCGTGTACACGTCCAATACCTGGTGCAAGCATTTCACAACCTAATAAGTCATCCGACTATCACTGATTGAGTAATCGTAAGTAGCATGCCACCACAAAATGTCAAAGCTTCATTTGCGGCCACCCCAGATTTGGCAGAGATGCAGAGAGCTAATGGACGACTTTAAGGCTGACAGACTGTATATAGACTGCCAGGAGGAACTTCTGAAACGTGCCGGAGCAGTTTTGGAAAGTGCTTTGCTCCAGCAGGTACACTCTATCTGACGCAGGAAATAAAACCGCAAAAAGTCAAGGATGCCTTCACTGTAATTATATTTACAAGTAGGAGGAGCAGGCAGAGTACAGACAATTATCGGGGCATCATGCAGATGGTCTGCACTGGTGGTAGCAAGCACCCTGCTCAGCTGACTCAATGCTGAAACTCTGGAGATCACTGTTTCCGAGAAGCAGTGAGTACTTTGTACGAGTCATAGAACAATCTACATAGTGTTCGCTGTTCGATAGACCCAGGAAGAGTGCTTTGAATACAACCAGCCACTGTATGCTCATTTTTTAAAGTTCACGAAAGCTTTTGATTCCGTGAGCATTGTGGCATTGTGGACGATGTTTGATAAGTTCGGATGTCCAGGTAAGTTCTTCGATTCAATAGGAATGTGGAATGTGGTTATGAAGACGAAAGTGCAATCATTTAGATCGACCTATGACGATTTTGGCATTGTCATAGTCGTGAAGCAGTATACCCGGTGTTCGGACATTGTTCGTATCACTGAGGTGGTTAACGGAGAAAACAAAAACGAGGTTGAATCTATATTCATGTTCAACCAGCTTGGTTAGCAAGGAAACATTGCATGGATCACTGATGCACGGATTCTAAAACGGTCGCTGTACCGGCAACTTAGAACAGGTTGGCGAAATAATGGTAGTCAGATGCTGGATGTTATGGTGGTACTCAGGGGACTCTTTGACGCTGTGTTATCGATTTGGAAAGATGTAGTCATGAACCGGAATTTCCCGTCGATTGTGTGGAAACTTCAATGAGTGGCCGCTGTGTCATCGTGAATTCAAGTGCGCGGTACATAAGAGACCTGTGTGTCTCTAGTTATGACGACATGAGTATACCGACTCACGATGACTGTGGCCACAAATGTGCTCGCCATCTTGGACTGTTAGATCATCAACTAACTCGTAACGCACCATTAATAGAAAATGGACGAAAACTGTAGCCATATATAAGCTATGTTTTTTGTTTTTATTCTTTGTTCGTATCAACCAATGACCGCTGTGGTTTGTTAAGTCTGTCTCTCTGCTTCTCAGAAACCTGGACCATGGTGGCTTTCCACATTCTCTTTTCGTCCAGTTTGTTGATATACCGTATACTGAATGTTTCGCTTTTTGGACTGCAATAATATGTACGTCTATAGTAAACTATTTCTTGTCTTATATTTTCAATATCTTTCTTCCAAGCCCAGACCTTACCACTGGAGTCGATCTATTTCTCATAAGGGTTTCATTCTTCATACAACCTACAAACGGGTTAACCAGCATTTGCTGACTAAACCACAAAATCCCCAATACACGTCTCATTTTCATATTCTTTCGAAGTTACACTGGATACAAGATGTGTGAATGGAAACACAACTGGTACACCATGAACCACTTGTGTTTAATGTTGTATACAGCAGTCCTCTGACTCCGACTACTGTGACAGTTTTATCTCCAAACAGATGTCGCTAACCATGTTTAGGTGCTTGATTGAAAGCGAACTCAGTTTGATTCAAACCAATTGGATGTATATTCACTCAACGTTATCAGTTCTGATAGCATCAGTTTGGCTAAATTAACTTGAGCGTAAAGAATGATTGCCGTTTTTGTTTTATTGAACTGTTATGAAGATTGACTAACAGCTATAATGTTGAGTTACTGATAAGTAGTTTGGCAGATTTGATAATTTAGAAGAGATCCATTTGCGAAATATCTGGGCTCCGGCTGGATTCGAACCAGCTACAGAAACACCGTGCCCAAACGTGGCAAGCGTGAACTGATCGAGAAATCCTGCTTGGGCAGTCAGTCAGCTGGATCAGTTGATGGATTCCATATGACACAGTTGGTTGGGTTGGTAACTAGGTCCAAATGTGAAATTTCTGAACTTCCGGCGTGAATTCGTAGCTCAGCTGGTAGAGCGCTTGCCGCGTTTGGGCATGGTGTTTCTGTCGCTGGTTCGAATCCAGCCGGAATCCAGAGTTTTCGCAAATGGATCTCTTCTAAGCTATAATGTTAGTTTTTTAGTGATAACGCGATTAATTATGAGATCAAGCAAACCTGAGAACTTATAGAAGACGAGGGAATGATCATTCACGTAAGGGGTATAGCAGAGAGAAACGCTTTAATCGTGACTATTCACCGGAAATATATCTGATGCGGAAATATATTCTGTTTTTCACTCAGTTGCATACTAACTCTCTGGTATTATGGAACACAACAAACTTCTGAGCTCGACAGAACAAAGTTGACATTCGCGAACTTCATTTGTAAGTAGATCCTGTGTCAAATAAAATAAACGACGTAAATGGATTCAAATTTACTCGGCTATTTCGTACAATTCATCAATATTTGACAGTCCATACGAGTGGTGATTTAGTAAGATATTACTGCATTTCTAAAGATAGACAATATATCCTTTTGGTAGCAGCGTCCACATTCCGATACACTTTCCGGCCAACTTACTCCAGATTGGATTCTAGTTCACTCGTTGATTATAACAGTTAAAATAGCTTTACCATTATATACAGTAGTTCGGATCGAGATTAGAAACATGGCGTTCGTACTAATCAAGCGGGATTAATGACCCACTTGACTCCATTGGTTTTCTATTCCATCAAACTCTTAATTCTAAAAGTTCGACTTCCATTGTTGACATGTAATGACCAGATCTGTGATTATCCGGATGAAAGTAGTTAAGCTAATAACTAATTAAAATGTTTATTTATAGTCCGACCGTAAAGTCCGTCTGAAAACAAGTGTTGGGAATACATGGATGATATCTGCCCCTGTCCTTTTTATATAAACGCCTATAACGCGCGAGTAGAGCAGAACGAAAGCCGGAGAGGACTGCAGAAAAGACTAGGTGGGTTATGTGGACTGTTCCAAAAGTAGAAACCTGAAATATACCATTGATTACTGACACTTAATTAGACGTATAGTTTTGGCTGAATCACACTTTGGTCGGAACCGTGTATCTTTCCCTATAAATCTTTTACGGTCACTTTAGGACTTGACCGTTAATGTCATGGACATTTCACTGGATATCCAGAAACTCAAAGCTGTTCACCGGGACTTTTGTTATGAATACGTTTTCCACAATGCGTAAGTATGAGTCTTACCTCCACGAGCGGCGATCGAAGATTGCGAACCGGAGGGGAAATTTTGCACCTTGTTAAAGGCTTCAATCCACACTCACTTCGAATCTGACTGAAAATGAATAGAAATGGATAAGTATCTTTTTAAATCCAAAATCCTGGCTCTGAAGAATGAAGGTGATAAATTAAAACAATACAGTAGCAAAAATTGTAGAGACTGTGCTGAAGGTCTTTGTTTAACTTATCCTATTGGTGTACTCCCTTGAAATGATGTGGACAATCATACATTAGATAGGCTTGACAACAAGGTTACGATTTTGAAATGTGAGCAAAATTTCACTTATTAGTGCCCACATTTCCCAACCAGACAGACAAATAAACGGACTAGCGATCAACAGTCACCTTCGCTTTTTGAGAATAACCCATTAAGAGTGGAAGAGAAAAAATAAATTTATCATATGAAATTGATTCACTAATATAAACTCGTACCTAAAAAGTACTGAATGATAACATATTCTGGGAATATTCCATCACTCTCATGAATAAACAAGATACATTAAATAACGTAACCTGGTTAATCGTTTTCATGGTAAGAGTTCTGTAACTAACTAACAAAATGCTGTTAACATATTCTTATTTACTGATTATGTAAAAATTCCGTCTTATTTTGGTGTAAGTGGAGAGTAAAATTTTCGTTCGGGTTCAAACACAAACCGCTTTCACAGAGTGTACAGTTCTTACTACAACAGTACTTCGTTTTCATGTGATATACGAGGTCATTTGTGAGCAGGATGATACTCTTAGGGCATACAAAACCTGAACAGTAGCAATCTAGTCAAATTGACTTGATCCTGCAGATATTCAAAACGTAACTTTTTATCAAATGTAAATTAGTGATCAGTTTCCGAAATAACGTCGGTCAGTTTCTGTTTCCAAAACTGAATCATCATTGCTCTATCTACCTACAACTTCAAAGATGATTACCAGATAACATCAGATAGCATCAACGTGTAGATCAGCAATCAGCTATTTATCAACAAGAGTCGAACGAGTGCGATTTTCAGTTTTCAAACTTATGGTAACTTTGACAGTTTAATCTTGTACTAGGGAAGCTAACAAATCGCCTGCTACAATAAGCGTATTTTATGTTGTTTGTAACGAGCTGATGTAAGACGTGAAGAGACCAAATTATGATTTGCTACAGCGAACAGAGAATAGTTACTTAGAAGGTAGATACTGTAATCTTGTTCACTTATATGCTGAGTCATGTGACTTGAAACCTTCATTTAGAAACAGTAAAAAAACTACCAATCGGGTTTGGTGGTAATTGGCTGTGTAATTCATGAAGAAAAAATCATTTGGGAAGCAAGGTAATGTACGGTGCATTGGAGGTGTTTGCGAGGTATGTTGACGCTAAGTGTTCTAGTCTAGCAATACAAGTTATGTAAATATCGTCCAATGATTACCCGTGTTTTTCCTGTGAATTAATGCACCAGTTTTGCAGTTTGTTGGAGGTCGGGTATTATTGTCAACCAACAATATACTGCTGTCGAAAATGCCGGTAAGCAGAGATAAGCACAGTAAATGAGAGCAACTCTTTGCGCGAGATGAACACAAATAGTGAGTAAAATGTTTGTTTGATAAAAAACAACGTTTCCCATTCAGAGATTGGTTCTCTCACTAGGTGTTTAGCCCAAAGTTGATGTCAAGCAATGCGAAACTAACATTAGGAAATTTTGAGTTCTGGTTTAGTAGCAAGCTCCAGCGTAATGCAAACACAAATTACAATCTTGCATTAACCGCACTTTTCTCTACAGCAATGAAGATCAGGAAATGAGGGTTGACTACGGAGTAGGCCATCGAGTATCTTAACAACCTACGAATCAAATTGCAGATTTAGTTTGCTTCCGGATGTTTTTGTTCAGTTAGAAGCTTAACACGTGCATTTTGCTGCTTTTCCTTCAATCTAAATAATTTTCCGTATAGATTACAATTTGTATATGATCAATAAACCTAGCATACTGTGAACTTGTTTTTGTTTTCAACATGAAACGATCTATAAACCAAGTGGTATGACGGTGCCTTTACGTTCGCAGCCTTGGAAAAGTAGTCTGGAGGCATGTTATTAGGATATTGTGGCCAGTACGGTTTCATTACGCGAAAAGTGGCAAGTGTGAAATATTTTGCTTTCCTGTCTGTGTGCTGGTCGATAAAAGGTTGATTTGAACAGTTTATATGTGTACAGAAAAAGTGATTGAAACGAAATAAAGTTTGTATTCAATAATGCTGCTGGCTGCAGTCATTTCAGCAACGAACAGTGAAACAACATTCGGTGAGACATGCACAGTTGGTGACTTGACTGATTTACTATACCGGATAGGAAACGTGTAGTGCTGGTTATCTCTCACGTACGTGCCGATAGAGTAATATTTTAGAACTCTTAGTCAATTCAGCCGTGATCACACAGTTGAGCAATGCGTTCCAGCTTGAAAATATTCTAACTGTGAAACGGTTCTATCTGCAGAGTAGTCTGCCTATTCCATTGCTCCATTTCAGCGAGTGACCGTATAAACGTTCATGCTTGTTTAGTAGGAAGAAGTGTGCAAGTGGATAACTCGGGGTTTTATTATTTTAGAGGTAAAAATTTGATCTTCCCTGAGGTGTCTGTAATTCGCTGAGAATTGGCCGTTAAGGCATGTTTGCATTGTTTGTAAAAAGCTGATCGTCAATTTGTTTATTCGTCTCTGATGAGTGCAGCAAACGGCCATAATGAATTTTGCAACATGGTTGCATATAAAATATTTGTTTTATTCCTTTTTACAACTATCCTTGCTTACCTGTCAAAATTTTCTTTCTTGTTATCATTTAACATGCTCTGACCTTCATCTACACCCGATTATTTTAATGAACTCATTTACGGTTGACCGGTAAGCATTTACTGACTCGTCTCTGGTTAATACATTTTAAAAGCTTTTGCTGCCGAATACTTGGGGTATCTGATCATTTCATTTTCAAGTTGTCAGGGTACTTCAGTTGTAATTTTTTCAACAGTACCATGTAAATTCCAATCCTTTCGACCTCATTTTCGGACATTTTTCTTGGACTAGGAAGATAGCCCGTTAACTCGACAGTCTTAATAAACGTTATTTGATTTATCGATTTTGCGTTATTGAGTAAATTATCTTAAATCGCCAGAAGCTATTTAACAGTCAAGATGACTCATTGAAATAAAAAGGTTGTTCAAGCAACTGAAACGAATGTACAATGGAAATTCCAAACATTCCTTGTAACCAATAGTTAGTAATACTAATGTGCATGTTGGAGTCATGGCGATGGTCTGATTTATATTACCTGTAAACAGTAAAACTGAAGTCATTATCGTGACACACATACAAAGGATATGTTACCAACAGTTGTCAGTGGTGTTTACCCAGCATGGAGTTTTCATTGACGTGTTTCCTTTACCAAACAGGTGTACAATGTAACTAAACCATCTTGGTCTTTGTTGAACTAACAAACACATGCCGGCGATTTTATTTATCTGGTACAAAAATTCTGTTAGTGACAGTCTTAGATCACAAAAAATTCACGCGGAATCTGTTACATGGCCGTTTTGTTGATTAAATGGTATCAGTTAGTCAAGTTACAGGTTGTACATACATGGAAACTGCCTATTTCAGTCTTACTTCGTCTCACTTAGTTTCACATTCTGTGAATTCAAAGGTAGATCAGTGGTGGCCTCGTTCAGCCGACATGGAAATTCTTTCGGTGACGGCTGAAATAAAAGTAACAGTGGGGTAAAATGAAAATACTGATTATTGTACTGTAAATATACCGATCAATGCGGGAACTAGACGTAACAACTCCACATTGTTTTGTAAACAAACTTCAGATAACAAACAACTCTGTACATGACAAACTTTTATGAATGAGCATTATCGACGTTGTTGAAGAGCGTCAAGATAATCCTTACCTTACAGTGTGGTGTATGGGTATGGTAAATCTGAAAAACAAAAGTTGCATTAAGTCTTCCACGACGCCCCGTCGCTTTCGTAATAATTTTTTTCAAATTGCCTGAGAGGATTTGCGGATAATGTCGTGATGAAAAATTGTCAGAACTTGTAAGGCTTGTTTTGGCCGTAACATTCATAGTCAATGCAATGATAACAAACTGACAGGTTCGCAATGCACTCAATGAAAACAGTGAAATTAGTTATGGCTTCAATCATAGTTTCCAGAGATGTACGTGAACAACTGGCAGAGTTAGGAGTGACGCAGCTAATCGCTGAAAGAACAGCGTTCTAAGTAACTGGTGGATTTGGATATTCAGCCTTTAGTTTGATGATTTTGACAGGACTAGTTCGAACAGGATTCAAAAACGTAACGTTCATGAGGCAGTTCGAAGCATTTGTCCATCGGCTGCACGCCTGCTGTTTGTGTCGGAAAGTCTAAGGAAGTCTATAAGTGACTTGCCAACAACCTGCTAGCCTCAGTAGAGTGCATAAAAGAACACCGTTTTTTTACCTGATTCAGATATTTGTTTTGAAATCCCGCAGGCAATTGCAAAACACGTTGTTCGAAACAAATTATTTCTCGGTAGTTGAAAAACTTGGACCTTTGGACTATTCCAAAATGGCTTTGTTCAATAGTTGTACGCACTCCACGGTCTACGTCATCGGCTATTCTGTGACACATTTGGCGACAAAGGGACACCTCTCCGCAACTTACAGGTCGTCTGTCTGTGGCCACTCTAACAGCTGTGTCTCTTTACAGTCGCAAAACTTGACGATTCATGGTGAAACATGGGGTTTTACTTCGACTGTTCAACCATCACGGTCCGCGTTCGATTACTCACGTTGAGTGATATAGAAAGATAAAAGGCCATGAGGCTGAAGAACAAATGTCTGGTCATGAGTACTGAGCGAATTCATTTGTCATAATGTTTAGCATTAATAATGGCAAAACTTGAATCAAGTGCTTTCTTTAGGGGGAACCAGCAAAAAACCTTATCCGACTATAAAGGCTACAATCAAATGTGGATAGTGTTCAACTTGTGTCAATCTAGTTTCCCGAAATTTCTGAGTTGTCCATATAACTATGAGAAGAACATCTGCAATTACTTCAGCAAAGTATTTCGTTCAAACGTTGATCGATAGTGTGTGTTTCAAACAGAGGATAGGTGATCAAATATCCACTCGAAAATAGTGGTATATGTAGGTCACATATGTAAAAACTCTGTTGTCCGTATACTTACGAAATGGAATGTATATCATTATTTAGAAGCTCTTTTTTAACTCATGAATTCGTCAGCAGCTCAACGGAGTTTTCGAAATACATCATTGAAATTCGTAAAACGGAGAGGAATTTCTTTTAACTTTCTATAAAAGTGCAGTTAAATTACTTCCGTTTACATAATTACGAATAAAAACAATACCACGTATTCCAACTCAGTCGTCTAATGCAATTAGTAGACTTGGGTATGAGAGGGAAACGGTTCAGAATGTAGTTTGAATGGTCGACATGCATGAAATCATTTTATCATTGATCACTCACAGTAGCATTCATCTCGTTTCATTCATCTATGTCCGAACCGAACAACTCAATTTAGGGACATAAGGAGAACAAAATGGCAGTTAAGAATTGTCTGCTTTTTCGGTCAGATGATTTTGGTTTCAAATTGTAGTCAAAAATACTTGCAATGTCTTTTTTATAAATAGACCGTTTCTGAGAAGCTTATTTCTCCCTTCTAAACGGTCATGATGCACGCACTATCGTTGATTGAAAATTGACTGATAATTAGCTTACATTTTTCGTCTCGAACGACGGATGGTATTTGATGAGAGAGGAGAAAAACAGTCAAACCGTTGTTACAACTGAATCTACAATCTATGGGCGCGTATGTTATTTATAATAGATAATAGAACAACGGTTAACGACAGGACAAATAAAGGAACAACGGATAACGATATTGTGTAACGGACGATGGAGTATACACGATTTACTTAGAACTTCTCACCTAATCCAACAACCTAGGGCTAATTTTCAAAGACAGGAAAAAAACTAGTTTTCGAACACAGCTTCATTATGTCGCGCACTCCGATGAAAACGTGGTGATGAACTCTTTCATATTTGTAGGATTTGGAACCAGTAAGAAGACAGATTTCGAAAATGAATCAGAAAATATTCCAGACAACACAGCGAGATACCAATCAAATGACGAACGTGTAAGTGGAATACCAAAACCATTTACAAGAGGTCGAGAACGTTCGTGACTAACGGGCAATCACATACCCGTGCCAATTTTGAAGGTTAATTGAAATAGTTATATTTCAAGCCTTTTTCAAGATAAATTAGACGATTTTCCTGGAAACTGAAGAATTGCCTGACAGTCGTGAATCCTTTTATTCGTCAGTCCACACTTACAACTTTTCGTTATCTACCATGAGTTTTCTAATGACGATGATCCCATTTAACATTTTCTATCAAACTATTCAAAGTTCAGGTTTGCAATGTCTCGAGACGGTCACTGTACACTTAGTTACCATGATGAAGGAATGTTCTCAGTTTTCTCAGTGTAACAAGCGATTTCAATTTGCGGAAAGGCAACAGGATTGAATACTTATTTAGCCACCTCCTGGAAGGAGTACCATATTCAAATCTCGCTGCTTTAGAAACTAGCCAGTAATACATTATTGTGCCGAGATAGGGATTTTAACTATAATCACGCTTTCACGTGATAACCATGTTGCTCCTCTAAGCGAATACCCTGATATTAGGCGTAACCAAATTATAACTAACAGCCTAACTGCGTTCGTTTGTGAATAAACTTGAGCGGATATACTGTAATTTCTCTGTTAACTCCAATTTACGACCCCAATGTTAGGACTACCTCGCTGGCAGAACTGTTAGTTCTAAGCATGCCTGTTAAACAGTGTTCGCTTGCTGATTTGTAGTGGCGTTGATCGGAATAAACTGAACACCAGTCTTAGTTGATCCCAGATTATGTATGTAACAGAGCAAGGGCCGAAGTTCAAACCTCAGATGTAGCAAAGACGTGCCCAGTTGGCGAACTCCAAGAAGAGTAAAACTGAGTCCAGCACTTCTGTCTGAAACAGGACGCATTAGAAAGTTTAGTGGAGTACAAAGGCTGCAGTCAGATAAGGGTGGTTTCCAAGTTATACTAACCAGGTCCATTACTAATTTTTATGTATGGTTTTCCCAAACAGAGCAAACCTGAATCATACTTGCCGAAGCATTGATGGTGTGCTTAAAAAGTCTTAAGCTCAATAACCGTGGATCCAAGAAATTTTATCGGAAACCAAGAAACGAAAAGTGGGTGAACAGTAGTAAGTTCGCAGTACAAACTGACGAGATCAATTTCGCAAACGATCTTTTCGATCCTTATGATAGCGCTTTTTTAAAATAATCCAAGCTATCTATGAGAAAGCAAATTGTAACTTGAATCACTATTTACGGCTTACGGTCGAATTACAAACATACTACATTTTAGAATGAGGAGGAAGAGGCTGAACAATTAATGAACGTGTCAAGGTAAAATATTTGCCTACCATGAAAAAAGATTGCCCCAGTTCACAATCAATTCCGTTCAAATCGGTTCATAGCTAATAATCAACAAAATATGACGATTTATGGTTGAGCGTGTGTGACGAACAATCGGTTTTGTAGTTTTTTTAACTATAGTAATGACAGTTCGATAAATTGGAATGTTCATATTACACGTCAGGCATACAACTACGAATAGTCACATGAAACTACTTTCAAAAAACTTAGTTGTAGGCGTTGAGTATCTAGCTTACATTATCTTACTGTTGTAACCATATCTATTTTTTGTTATATGCACATTTGATTTCTCTATAAAAAACAAGACATGATGTCAAAGAACTTGAATTCAGGATTAGCGTAAAAGGATCAAGATGAAGTTTCTATGGCTTGTTTTTGTTATTTAATCCGTTTTACATTTTTCACAATTTACTTTAAATTTTTTTGTGACCTGTACATATTTGACGGTTTTGAACTTACGTACAGAATACTCTCCTACCAAGGGACAATACCAAATATTTAATTGCATATCACTTCAGACAGCATTAAACAACATAGACTTACGTTATCATAGTGAAACAACTTACTGCATTGAATTGAAACCAGCGAACCACGTTTGCTTTCGGAACGTGACGCGTTAGAAACATTTGACTGAATAATCCTAAGTTAACATACTTTACAAGTGTGCTATTAATTATCCTTCATATTGGCAATTTATTGAGAGCTCCAGACACGAGAAATAACTTAATAGCCTTTGTGCATGTGAACAGTGTCAGGAAACGGATCAAGGAAACTAACAGTTTTGTGTTGATTGCATATACGAAACGTTTGCCAGAAAAGAATGGTCCCATTACAGTAGATAGATGAGGAAGTCGATACCATCAAAACTAGCACCGTTGATTGTTAGGGTAGTTCACACTCTCAATGAAAAATTTCGATATAACATGAACAAACGCCGTGCATGCAAGGTAATCAAAAAATGGAGAATTGCCCAATCCATTCCGGGACAGTTCGTTTTCGAACTGTCATTCTGAAATAAATAATTTATTCAACGTCAAAAATACTAATTGTGTCCGTCCACGATTGTGTATGCGATAGATAACAGTTAGTGACGTTGCAGCCAATATACTGGACAGGCAATTTTGTTAACTTGTCGCCCTACGGTACACATGGTTTTACTTTGGTCTAGTGAGCCATTAGAAGACAACCTAACAAAAGTTGATCCAGTGGGTGAAATGGGTGTACGTTAGATATATTTATGCATGTTGATTCATAAATGCAATGGAAGGAAAATAATGGAACTTTGAATCACGCTCTAGATCGAGTCACTGACTCTAAAGTTACTGACTAGTCTGTGACGTTCGGGAAATTTTGAACAAATACCATCCTTCACTGTAAGCCTTTAGAGTTTCAGAATGAAGTGACCAGGAAAAGAATTATCCGGGGACAAACTGTTTCTGGGATGAGTTTAGCTAGGATAAAGCGGCCAGAATGAACTGGTCGGGATGATTAGTAACCCAACCGATGTAAACTGAGGCACTATACGCCAGGTTGCTGCTACTATTGCCTTTCGAAATCTACGGACAAACTATTATTCTTAGCCAGATTTTGTGGATCTGACTCAATGAGGCGTTATACTAATCCATAAGTGACAAGCGAACTTCACAGGGTACAGACAAAACAAAGCAGGAGGAGAATCGGCAAGTTTCCGGTCTGATCGCGGGTCTACCGATCATATCGTCACATTAAGACAGGAAATGTGGCGTCAGCAGTTCTCTTCTCAGCCAAGGATCATGAAGCTTTTGAACCGAAACTTTACTTTATCTCAGTTTTCCGACTAAATTTCTGGGGCCAGCTTCACCGCAAAAGAGTCCCAATGAAGTATGTCAGTTTGCTGAAGATTTGTGTACCTGCTCTGAGTGCACAAAGTGGGAGATTTTTTAGAATGTTCTCCACTCTAGGTAACATTCGGCTGGAGTGTCAGATCTATTCCTTCCCTGTAAACTTCCTGATGAACGATACCCAGGAAGAAGTATCTAAAGGTTCCGAAGATTTCGGAGTGTAGCTTCCACCAGGTAATACGCTGATTGCTATCGAGTATGCCGGAAACACTGATTTGCCCGATTCTTTTGCGTGGAACAAGCAGTCTATACGGAATCCGTTAACTGGTACGGCTGATCTGAACAGTATGCACTTTGCACCTCCAAGATTGAGTAGGCACTGACCCGGTCTTTGTTTTTGCAAGCAGGCTACTGGAGACTGACGATCGTTTCATCTACACGCGTGGTAAAGTTTCGTCAGGTTATGATATTGCTTAAGGCGTTTCCACGAAGATGACAAAAACACGTAACGCATTTACCAGCCTACATCACTTGTGGCGTCGCAATAACATTCTGCCGTCCATCAGCGACAGATTTTTACAACGTATGTGTGCACCCAATTTTACTGTGTGAATCAGTGACCTGGAAAATCCATGCGGATGATGCACATAGAATCTCCATATTTGATCATCGTTTCCCACACCAGTTAGCCTGCATTGAATCGGCTGACAATGTGAGCATCACAACAGTCTGTTCATGCATAGTCGAGAAATGTACGAGTTCGCGACCAATAACCGAGAGAGTGAGTGCACACAATCTTCGTTGGTTGGATCATCTCTTACTTCGAAAAACAGTGGAGTCTCCATCGCACACCGCATCGTTCAGTGTGGTTATTGATGATTTGAAGAAACCAGAGTATGGTCATGCAATGATGTGGTCACGAGCAGTGAAGGCCATGACAGTTTTCTTCAGCTTGGTTGATAATTGTCTATCCGGTTGGATGGTTTGCGATCAACCACACTGTTGGCTGGAAGAGATGTAATATATGGCGTTTTACCATGGTCACTAGCGATCCTATACCCACAAACGTTTTGAGCGTTTTTCTTTGTGAAACTGAACAGTATGTCTTTCTATTCCTTTTCTTTGTTGTATAGTTGTGTTAGATAATTACTCTACGACCTTGTGAACTATTGCCCTGATCAACGGCGGTCCAGTGCATCTAGTCAAGGACAATATCGGTTCACGTACATTGACGGTTCGCGATTGATCATCACGAGACATCTCATTCGATGTAATGGAAGTTGTGATAGAGCAAACAGCACTGATCAGTTGATTGTGTGAACACAACATGAAGTACTTCGACTTGACAGTTGCGCGTATTATTCACATCTAAGGTCCGATTACACACTACAAAGGTCTCAAGTCCACACAGTGTTAGTGATGAGAGGTTTCAATTCAAGTTGCATGTTATTTTTCCTAGCGGGCTCGATGTCTTCGTATTTCCGGACAAACCATAAGCAAATACATAAGCTAGACAAAAATCATACACTCTGAACCACAGTTCAAGACGATAAGTGAACCATGCAAACTCCAACGTGTCCAAAACATAGAATAATGGGACTTTCCTAAAGGTTGCCGCAAGGTAATCACTACTCTGGAAGCTGCAGAAGTGCTGTGACTCGTTTGTTTTGATCTGGTTTACTTCCATTGGGTACTACAAAGTCATAACATCAGGTAAATAGTTTTCGCCCTATCACGATGAGAAATCCTCTACCAATTTGATCAGATTAAACTCTTTTCAGTAGCCCGTATAATTGGCTCTATAAGGATGATTCCGCTTTTTTTTTTACAGTAAGTGACAACTTCCTGGTTGGTTGGTCACCCTCGAAAATTATCACCAACGTTATCCAAATTACTACAATACATCGTAGCCGCTAGCTGCAGGGAGAAGAACGAGAACAAGTCATTTGGAATAGTCTTGCTCATAACGTGTATACACCCAGCTCAGTCCGCGCAGTTCAACATTAGGGTAACTCTGGATAAACGATCATACAGAGCACAATTTTTAAATTATCCCAACGTTTCCAAACGAACAATCTAACGAAAACAATTAATATGGATTGATCCTCACCCACAATTGATCGCAGCTGTCGCATTCCCATAGACTTTCCAGCCGGCCCCTTTCGAAAAGAAGCACTAGACTCGAGTTTTGCTCTCATTAGAGCTCGTCAGTAGTGCGTATAATCGCCATTTGACTTGAACCACGGACACGCTGTTCATGGAGTCAACAGACAGTAACTGTTTCTCCTCTCAAGCCGATCGGGCAACCTGATCAATACTCACAAGCGAAAGTGATTGAGTGTTTATATATTACAATTTGGTCGTGCCTAATGTGAGGTCAGCGGCGTAGTGGTAAACATGGCTGCCTCATGAACAGCGTGGCCCGAGTCCTAGTCCCGGCAGTGGCGATGATATGCACTACTGACGAACTCTAATGAGAGCAAAACTCGAGTCTAGTGCTTCTTTTCGAAAGGGGCCGACTGGAGAGTCTATGGGAATGCGACAGCTGCGATGTTCAATCTATATGAAAATCAAAATCCCCTAGTACTCATCAGTAAAAATATTAATGTTTAGTCTTGACATCGGTTTGTTAACTCTGTCAAATTAATGGAAGACCATAAGAAGTACATTGTTTGTCGAGTCAACTAAAATATATCAGATTGACCCAGACACACTATTAAGAAGATAGCATAAAATAAATCAAGATCTGTATGACAAAGCAAACTGGGTGGATATCAAAATGGAATTCAATAAAGTCAACGGCGAAAAACAGTAAATGACGATCTGCATAAGAAAGAAGGAAATAACTGCCAGGACAAGTGTACCCACCAACTACGAGCAATCAACGGAACACGAGCAACGTGATACTTTGAAGAATAAGGCTGGCTAGTACAACAATTCCGAGACACTTTTCTCCATACAAAGCCGATCATTCCACACCAATAATTCACAAGTAACGCTACCACCGTAATTCGGTTAACCATTTGGCGAAACTCCTAGAATATGTGAGAAAACAGGTATTCCTCCAATCAACGTAGGGTGCTTCAAGTTAATGCTACCTGTTGACAGCAATTTGTTTCGGACTACTATCAAGTTCAGTTTGGTTCTCCGACCATTGCGCACCGACAATTACAACTCAAACCACAAAGCTGAAGTCAACGGGACTATAACAAATTTATGCATTCAGTATTCTGATTACTCCTGTTGCATGACTGCTACAAGATTTGTCCATTTAGAGGTGATCGCAGTAGTAAACCACGCTCTTGTTATCCAGACACTAACTGTGAAGTGTGTAACGGTCGTTTGGCTTACTAAAAACGAGCGGCAGGAATAGAATTACTTCGAATATCCCGAAGATACATTTCTGAGAAGTTTTTGTACTGAATACTATGAACCGTAACAGTGTTGCAGTAACATTTTGTTATCCTTTTAGGATTCTGTCTATTATACTGTCAAACGTCCGAGGCCACACTGCCATCCGCAGCAATGCCTGGTCTGCCAACTATTTTCGATCGTATTCCAAATCTTCCTATTATTGACAGCCCAGTTGGTTTACTGCCAACAAGCATTCCGCCAATCTGTTTAGCCTTTTCTTCAAATAGACAGATGAAATAACCAGGTTTAGTTCTCTTGAGAAAGATAGACACTTCGGTTAGACTAGTGACCACTTAACAAACCTCATCATCATCATAGCAATCGTGAGCCTGACCAAAAGGTACTGTGGCTCGGGCCGCCGCTCACCTCAACAGTGACGTGGAATATCCTGGAAGAAAACGTTACTAAGAAGGGTGAAAATTATTGAGAAAAGACTAAGAGGAAGAACTAGAAATGGTATGGGTACAGGCACGCCATTGACTGCGACACATTGCCATCTCGAATAGTGTTTCTAACCAGCGGTTTGAGTGATCACGAGGACCCCATCCAAGCAGGCGACATCTATCCACTTTGTTCAATGGAGCAGTCAAGGTCTTCATATTTCGTGACCACGCTGTTGCTTGACCACCACGCAGTTTTACCAAACCGTTGGTGGTCTCAGGATACGATGCCCGGTACGATAAACGATCAGATGATATATGAAGTACATGACCAAACCTGGGATACAAGTAACCTTTAAAACTATACTACTAACAAGTAGGCACATTATGTAAAATGATTTAGGTGACGCCCTTGTAATGACGCCTGAGTAGCCCAAAAATCTCTTGATTCATTACCAAATTTATTTACATGAATTCAGTTTCTCTACAAAATCTACGTGAATGTCTATGAATTTGATGTCAATGCAAAGTTTCAAAGAAGGGAATTACTGTTTGTGTGTCGAAATCGAGGACGAATGTGACTTTTATTTTAAACTATTGTAGTTAATTATTTTTACCAATATGAATAACCAAATAAAAGTTGTAGACTTACGTCAACTTTTTCATTAACATTGCTTTCTGTCATGGTTTCATTAAGAGCTTGGAAATAGAAATGTATAAAGAAATTCATTATTACATTTTGAGTAGCAATAAATTATTTACAAATGAAAGTATGCATCGTAAAATCGTACGCAACTATAGGACCACATTGTTGAACCCGTTAACACTCATTTTTAAACGTTAAAAAGTTATACTTAATTGAATATATGTTATGCTGACAAATAAACAATGCCTACGGTCGATGGCGGTTTTTGATTTTATAAAAAAACATATGACTTTGTCCTCAGTCGACGTTTTAGAACAATTCAAAAGTCGTAATCGTATTGTCAACAAGTTTGTCGATTGTGCTGCTTTCGGGAAAATCCCTAAAACACATATATGTTTGCAACTAGACGATCACTTAATCATTTTTTTCAAATTGATAACATTTATGCTTTAACTAAAGCAGGAATAATATCATGTTCACTTCAAGGACTACAGAGATCACTCGATATGATCTTGTAGAACAACAGTTTATTGAAGTAAATGGTAATCACGCTGCTTTGGGGGACAAACCGATAAATTAATTTGTTAACTGTGCTAGAGCTTGTCAATAATGCATATGAACAAAACAGTTAGAAGACGAACACTGGTAGATGCTAGCATTTCGTGTTGGCTCGTCAGTACCAAATTACCAATAACACGGAAACCTTTCAATTTAACGTCTGCAGTAATTCGGGGAGTGTAAACAAAGAAACCAACAATAACAAAAACGTCCAATCGTGTGATCTGCATGACACTCACTACGACTTAGGACCATGGCAGCCTCAAGTTCACAAATAATTGTTTTTGTACACACAACACAGGTTTGAACGGGTTTATCGCGACGGCTTCAGCAAATTTATTCAGCGTCATAGCGAATGGAGGCCCAAAAGCAGTGAAACTGACGGGGTCCCGAAGAAACTGGTATATATTGAGTTGCCATTCAAAGGGGATATCGCGACAATGCGTACAACCCAACGAATTGTCTCTTCGCTCAAACGTACTTACAACGCAGCCGAATTGAGGGTCCTTAATCAGACTCGCAGGTTACCTGTACCTACAATCAAAGGAGATCAACCTATTGGCGCCAAAT
>JTDE01000911.1:157938-169397 GCA_014338405.1 Paragonimus skrjabini miyazakii
TCATCATCATCATCATCATCATCATCATCATCATCATCATCATCATCATCATCATCATAGACAGCAATACATCAGTGGTTCACACTGATGCTTAATTGCCACACAACCACGAAGAAGAAGAAGAAACAAACCCTGTTTAAGAAGAGAGACAAAAAAGGGAGAGGGTAGGGGACCTAAACCCTAAAAATAGCTACGTCTACATTCCTTTGAGCATGGTGTTTCTGTCGCTGGTTCGAATCCATCCGAAGCCCCGACTTTTCATAATTGGGTCTCATCTAAAATCATAAATCTGTCATACTACTTATTAGTAATACAAACATATTTATGGCAGCAAACCAAACTTTTCCCGTCACAAATTTTAGCGGAGAAGTTAGAAATAGTTTTGGCACAATGTATCTCTCGATCACATTTCACTGCATCTCAGCAGGCCCTGCAATCTTCTTCGCTTCGCGAAAGCGGTAGCAATTAGCAAATGGAATCAAACCCTCTGTATACAGAAAGAATTGCTTGTCAGTACCAAACTGCCCTGGTAACTTATGTGTATGGAGGTGTGTGCGTGTGTTTGTATGGTTGTTGATTTTGTTTCATAGCTTCACAAGGCCCATTGAACTTTACTGTGTAAACCCACAGACTGCAATATGTACCTGAAGAAATGCAGCGAAATGTGCTGGAGAGATGCATTGTGCAAACAACTGTTTCTGACTTCTTTGTTCTTATTTGTGACAGTTTTGTTTGTGGGCGTGGTTATCATTACAGCTTAACGCGACCGCAATATTGTTTGAGTGCGAACGACAGCGAGATTATATTTTTTACTGGGAAATTAACAGACATTGTTGAAATCTGATTGTTTTCGACGTTGCCGTGAAAAACGTATGCAACAGAATTCCGACCTCAGTCACTCCCTTGATCAAGTTTGGCTTTTTTCCAGTTTAGTTTAGTTCAAATGAGGCTACGAATTAGCTACTACCACATGTTTAGCTAAACGATTTCAAGCTTGCTTCAAGTGTTTAAGTGGATATTTAGGGTTAATCTTTGGCTCTCGAACTGTTCCTGTGATCTGAACTGGGAATATGTTCAATTAAAAAATAGTAACCACGATAGAAATAAAATCTCATTTTCTGAGCTGGCTTGTATATGTTTAGGTCTTCTTCAGTAGATTCTTATCAGTTTTGTTGTGTCCGTGATTTATTCATGGTGATACAGCATTTCAGGTGCAATAAAAAAACTTGCCACATTGCTGTAAGTCAACCCTTGTTAGAAGTTTAGTCAAGTTTGTGTTATTCATTCCATAAACGTTTGTTGGATATGTGTTACACCGAACGAAGCATTTCCAACTCCCCGTTATATATTCTGTACAGCTTTTTTTTGTATGTTTCATGTTTATGGAGATACGGAAATTTTAAGACACCCACAACACCTCTATTATTGCTGCCTCAAACAATTGACCTCAGTGACCATCTGTTGTTGACTATTCAATTATTTGAACTCCAATTTCGCCCTCTTCAAGCATTTTGTTTTAACTTACTTGTAGTGGAAACCGTATATTTACCCAGATACGTATTGATTTTTACTCTTCTTTCAAGCAGTCAATTATGAAAATACGGGTGTGTCTGAGCCAACGAGGACCACGAAAATCTCGGCTGACTGCACACAGTGTTGTTTACAAATTTCTAACTTAATGAATTAAAATACCTCATAATGGTATTACACATTTTGCATCGAACCATTATAATATATAACAATCATGATTGTCGAGGTATTGTTTATTTGTACTATTTCCGCGTTATTCCGAATATTTCGTAAGAATTGGGTCTGTTCTATGTAATGCTTGTTTGAGAAGGCGGAAATTCCTGTCTGACGATGGGAAGATAACCAACTGATATTGACCAAATTTGTACTAATGGAGAAACGAAATTTGTTTCACATTTTCTTTTCGGTCTGTATGGTCAAAATCAATCATTGGCCAGTGTATTGTTCGCCTATAGGGTTGTTGCAAAATAGATACCGCTAACAACTGTTGTGTCTTTAGCCATCTCTTTTTTCTTTCCCACGAAACTTCGCGCTATTTGTTTTGGCTTTTACTGCCACTTCGTTTCAACTTCCATTCCGTCTTGTTTACGTTCGCTAAATAATTCCGGATATTTAATCCGTCAACTAAAGAACTCCAAAGGTTGTGTTCCCTGTCTGTACGTGATCACCTAGCTGCTACTGCTTGTGACACGTATTTGACTTAATGCAGTCTCGGAAAAGAACGATCAGTGCCTATTGTGAAACGGGTATTTGTCATAGAAAGTCGTACGCGACTACCACGCACGGCGCAGTGATTTCACCGCGGCACATGAGGTGAGAGCATTAATGGCATAAAACGTACGCGTGACAAGCAAAAGTCCGTTCTTTGTTTCTGATATACCAACTAACTGGTGCGCAACACCACAACAGCTACAATTGTGACCTAACTGCATTATGCATGACGCATTAGTCGTCGATAGTCCATATTCTTCAATTACGAGTTAGTGGACTTATTAACGACGAACCGCACATTTTGCACCAAATTGCGCCTACATACTACGGTCATATGCCCAGCAGTAACTGAACGCCACGTGCACTTTATAGTCTTAGGCTCAAGTCATAAGATCTAATCAACGGGTTTATTGAGGAAACGTGCATTTTTAAAAAGAACATTGCAAAACGATTTATTACTTTTCACGCAGCACTCTACACAACAAACTCTTTAAGACTCAGTAATAAAATTAATTTTTGCACGGTTTCTAAAACCACTGCCAGTATTTTCAATGCTCCAACCTGCCCTCTACGACATTGAAAAGGTATAGCATCACCGGAATAAACTGTATACATGAGTATAACGTTATACAATATACAAATCAAACAGTGGAGGTGGCTTATGAAACTTTCGCAGTTTGTACACATACACTTTAGGACAGTAGACATATGTGACCAAGTGTATTGAATGCATTTTACTACTGCCATATGTCTCCAGAATACAGCTATAGCTTCCATTCTTTTTATTCAAATTCTGGTTGCATATCCACGCAGACTAGTGCAGTACTCGTGCGTTCACAGTGACTGTCACGGAATAGAATTATGTGTGAATCGTATGCTTACTTCATGCGAGCCAAATTACAGTTTTGGGTCTCAAACATTGAACTATAGTCACTAGTAACAACAGCCTGACTTTTACCATCTCAACTACCGATAAATTTCATTGCTGTTTAATTTCCTATTTACACAACCAATTTAACTGCTAGCTGAAACTAGATTAAAAATGAAACAGAGATCACTAATTTACGCGACGCAATTTGCACAAACCGCCATGGTTGAAATTCATCTACTTATGTATTAATTTCGTTAGAATGGTTACACGCATGTGTAAGTGGCTCGCAGTCAACCGAAAGTGACCCATACGGGGCCCGAGAGGGATCTTATTATTCCCCACTGGCCTGAAGGCAGGTACAGTCATGTGCTGGCGTACATTCTAATCATTCAGTCCCAAATAGGGTCCACTTGGCATGCAATGTGTCAACTCGTAAGCCACCTGTCCGCAGCATGCCCGTTTAACGGTGAATTCTTACTTTATTCACTGCTTTCTTTGCATGTCTCCTTGAAAGAATCACTGGTAACACGAAATTTATACACTTCGTTTTGCTAATCGTACGTAAGCATGATAACCACAAAATCATTTCTTAGTTTTAAATAAGACACCTCATCCCACGAATGAACCATATCCGAGTAAAATTAAACATGTTGCACAATTTAGACAATGTTACTTAACCATTAGACTGTTGTAATCCGTGAGGGCTTTTTCTATGACCGTCAAAATATGTCACTGTATGGTCGTCACGCATTTTACTACACCCACATAGACCGACTACGTAACTAGTAATATGTACAACTATATATAACCAACTGGTCATATACTGGCTACATCTAAGGATTTTGAACCCTAAGTGCTACTATAATAATTTCAAATGACTACAAATAAAAAGGTTTCAAGTTCGGTTCAGTTCGCGAAACCTGTCGGCTAGTGGCTTGATAGCTCACTTTCTTACGTTAGTAAACACTGGCTTCCTGCACTTCACTTATAAGGATCCAGCTTCAAGCTTCGTCTGCTTAATACCTGTAACCAATAAGCGCAGAATGTTGGGCATGTACATAAGTTAATGCACGAAGAAAAACGAAACTTGTAACGAAACAAGAGAACAGGAAACAATTTAAGTGCAAGCCTACTAGCAAAATGTAATCGAGACTGCCGTAATCAAGTGGTCACGTATATTTACGCGTTCATCTTCACGCATAACCAGTAACATGCATGTGATTTATAAGTTGTATATGTTAAATTCACGTAAATGCAACACCTGTAACACTGGGATCGCAAAACACGAAGAGAAGCAACACTACATTATCTACACTCCGAAAAGAAGTTTGTAGACTGCGTACATGCGCGACAGATTACTTATGAATGACTGTCCGGATGTGCTTCTGATTTTTCACCTATTCCTAATTAGCAGCCTGCTACAGTGTTGCTTAACAGAAAGTCAAACCTCAAGCTGTAGATGGAAATGGGTAAATTAGGAACGTAGAACTTACTAAGGAATAGCTCAGTTCATTTGCAACCTTCGAGTAAACAAGGGCAACCCATGAATTCACTACTACTGAGATATTCTTATACGTGTTTATGATCAAAAACTGTAAGATTGTAGAATTTTACAGAACTCATCTCCCACTACACCATAGGTTAGGACAAAGTTCCAAGCTGTCGAAATCAGGACATGTACTGGTCATATTTGAATTAATCTCTTTACTGCTTCCAAATATTTCTGACGGCATAGCTTTTTCGTTCCGGTCAAAGGTCTTTTATTATAATCTGTTCATCACGGGTTTTGATTTTGATACACAGCTGCATGTAAAATATAGCTGAACAACAGGGGTAGTAAATTTTTATCAGCCGTATCCCAACTTTTGTTCTCCATCTACCAGCTGGTCATGTCTACGAACCGTCATGAGCTAGCAAGAAATGATAAGTGAATTCGAAAACTTCATTTTATGGATGAGAATAATTCTAAATTAAAGGTAAAACTGCAGCACTATTAGGTGGAAGGTAAGAAGGTCCGATATTTTGCAGTGAAGGTGTGAATATATCGTGAAAGGGTTTAACTGTTCATGACAAAGTGATAAATCATGTCAACCTACCACCTGTTTATTTCCACAAGTGATAGTTGAGTTGCCCGGCGATGTTGTGTAGGTCCAAATAGTACCTTACATCTACTACAAAAGCTCATGTTAATATTTCATCCAAAAATTTAAAAAGATGTAAACACATACCTACAAACATACAACCGTCCACCGTAGAACCATTTACAACATACTAACATAACCTCAAGGGGTGAAAAACAAACGAAGTCTAAATTAGCTCATGAAACACTCAGTTCCAGAACTCGTTAGAAGGATCCGAATTCAGGCTTCAAGAGAGTACAGAAGAAGCTTGTTTCATGCGTTCACCACTCTATGGGAGAAAAATAAAAGGCAAAACCCTTTATTTGTTTTCAGCTTGTAGATCGTCATGCAGTGTCTTTTCAGAGCTGGCATCTCTATCGGGTGGAAGGGAGTGCTAGCTGGTACATCGGTAAGACACAACAGGATCTTACTAACATCTGTCAAGTTTCCACGGAACCCACTTCGTTCAAGGGAGAGTGGGTTGGGGGTTTTCAGTCCACTAGTAAAGTTTAACGGCTTCATGCCTCGTGCAAATTTAGTAGTAAGCTTCTGTAGACTCCCAGAGCATTGTCTATCCGTCTGCAAGGTCGAAATCCAGGCCCAAATATAATACCCCAGGCAAAGTCTAACAAAATTTACATATGGTAAAATCGGTACCTCAGGTTCTCTGGGTGAGCTGGTTTACCTGAGGTGAAATAGCGAGTTTCTTGCTTTCTTTGCAGCCCAGAGTGCTTCGTCGGTGAATTAAATCATTCTAAATTTGATCCCCGAGATTCATTGTTTCTGTAACCTGAGTTAGCCTGCTCGGACCACTTGCAGCGGAAAACTGTTTCCGAGTAGACATGTTACAGTCTTCTATCAGATGCGGACATTTTTCTGAGTTAAGTGGTAAGTCCCCTCTGGCTGACGAGAAGGCCCTAATATGTCATATTGAACAACGTTCAGATTTGGGTTTCCGGCAAGTTACAAATACTCAGTCAACATGTAATATGGAGATGGTCGGAAACTGTTCAAATACCTTATGTAAACTAGAAAGAACAGAGGTTCCAGAGCCACCCCCTGTGGAACTACGCAGGAAACAAGATATGCTTTTGAGCTGGAGCATCTGACGGTGACATTAAACATCTCGTTACAGAGTAGATTCACTATCCTTCAATATATAACTACGACAAATCAAATGACCTTGGAGCGCGTGGCCTGAATTTTTCTTGCGTGTTGTGGGTTTTCCAAATTTGGGGGAAAAACGGGTTCTGGGAGCTAAATCCTTGTATAACCCTCACCAATTTCAGTAACTTTTGTATTCGATTAACTAGTAGCACGTTTTCCCCGGGTTATCAAAAGATTACGCCCAGCACTAACCGTGCCTAAAATGTAGAAAGAGCATCTGGAAACGGACATAGGCTTTAAAATGCAACATACGCGAAATGTGGTTACATTACAACTACTGTTGAACTACACAATTGACGTTAGAGAAACCATTCGGACCGGCTGAAGTTTTGTCGTCTAAAGTATTTCCCGGAAGGTATTAAACTGAATCCTCTTCAAGAATCGCTATCTAGAACCGAAGCGAATGTCAGATGTATTTCGTCACATCCAGAGCTATGTAGCACACCACCAGATGTGATCGTAAAACTGCTGTCGTGTGTGGGCGCCCAGCTGCTTCTGAACGCACATTCACTGATGTGGTTGCCAGAGTTCTAGAGGATTTAACTGCGAAAGTCCCACAGCACACGGTTGTAAGAGTTTCGGGGGAGCCAGATGCGCTGAGCAAGAAGAAATCTGAACGTAAACACCAGCGGAAGACCAAGTCAAAGATGGCCGCATCCCTCACCACATCCGAAGCGGCATAGACTAGCCATGCTCCAAGTGGTCATTCAGACCTCCTACAGATACTCAGAGGGAGGAAGATCGGTCAAGATCTATGAAAGTACACACACTGTACGACCAATGCGTGATGGTACTCGACCTTTCTGATGCTACCACCCAAACGTCTCAATCAAGGTTAGATCACCATATTGCTGTTTATTGTGATTTGCTAATTAAGATGTTTACAACGGAAGAAAGACATTTAGCTGCAACAATTATAGTACGTGCGACGTGGACTGGTCGGAAAGTGGATGATAATAATGCGTCATGGAGGCCACTGAAAGTTATTCTGAGAACTATATCAGGATCTCGACTTCTGCGGCGGCGATCGTCAAAGGTGCGCCATGCGGACGTGCGCATAGCAAAAGACCTTGCTCCAGAGGATCGTGAATGCCTGAAGGAGGCCCTAAAGAGACTGCATGCTAGTAATGACAGAGGGGAGTCGGACCTGTTCGTCCAGGATTTTCAAGTCAAACGACGGAGGCCTGAGATCCGATGATAACCACTTGTGTTCCCCTTGTACAGGGAGCGGCGGTGGAGTTTCCGGTAATACTTTCCGCCATCCTGCTTCCCAGAGACAGTTAAGCAGGCTTAGCCTTCTGAGCCTCCTAGGCAAGATGAATGAGGTGGCGGAATATATCGAAAGTAATAACTCCGTAGCCATAGCCCTTTTTGAGATGTGGTTTTCAGAGGAAGTGGTGAACGTTGAGGTCTCTCCTTCCGGATACATCCTATTCCGCTCAGACCGCTCAAATTATAGCGGTCGGAAAGCAGAGGGAATTATGTTTATCCACGATAACATTCCAGCTAATCTGGTGCTAGCCAGAGCCAAAGCTAACAGTACGTATGAGGGAGTGTGGTGCATGGTAAATTCACCACTGAGCAGCCCCAACATGCTCGGTTTTATATATCGTTTCCCTGAAACTTTTACAGCTAAACTGTTAAACGGTCCAAGAACTTTTGTTTCAACCAACCACTGCCTAATGCCAGTATACTTCAAAGCACCTATTGTCAGCTGGAGAACGCAAACATGCACTAGTGATTCAAACCGTTTTTCTAAATCATTGTTCTGACAAGTCGTTGGCGGACTGTGCTTGTACAAGCACGTAGGGGCAGCCAAGAGGTTTTAGGCCGGATGCCACTCTGACTTGGAATTAGTGTTCTCCGCACTAGAGTCTAACGTCAGCTGCGTAAATATTTTGTCTACAGTAAAGAGAAGTGACCACGCGATTCTGGACATATGGTGGGCAAGAGACAAACTGCGGGCAACACTCACTCAGGTTCAACGGAGTGTCTAGAGAATTCCTTTTAAAGAAATGAGAAAGACCGCGCGCACTTTCGACCGAGGAGTTAGAGTGAACATAGCTGATACGCACTGGTCCAAAATTAGAGGCATTCTGTCGGCTCTCGTGGGACAATTTGCGCTGATGTCACGTAGCCACCCTCAGCCTACAGGGTGCCCAGTAAACACGCGGCTGACTCGGCCAAGTAGGCCAAGAGTAGGCCAGGTGTTGGCCTGTCTTTTCTACTCCATTGACCAACCAAGGATGAGAAACTTTGGTGAATGGCACTTTATCATGGGATTTATTTTGTGGTTGACTAACGATTATGAATAATCTAAGAATGGCATTTTTCACTGCAACAGGTAGATATTTGACTACGGAATAGGTGGTTGCCATTTGAGGGTAAATTTTGTTCATCCAGGCTAGTTCGATAGCTCTGGGTCATTTGCTTGTCACGTGCCTCTGGTTTGGTCGGTTTTCGCACTGTTGTTTTGTACCAATACAGAAACTGTTGCGCATGCGATTTAAACTTTCCGCTGATGTTCTCTCCCTTGTTATCTATTTCAGGTCGTCCGCCTACATATTATTCAACGTGTCCCACACGATATGAACGTCCCTAAAACTGTGACATTTCATTCCCCCTGGACTTACTTGCTTGAACGATTTGAGAACCCGTTGTTGTTGGGACTTTGATTTTTGTGTTGCTATTCGCGTTGTGTGGATCGCCGCCTCGTCTCTGTATCATCAATACACTGGTTGTGGTTGTTCGCTACGTCTTTTCTCTGGTTTTGGATTGCGTCGAGACTGACTGTGATCGCTATCCTTTGTATACTTTAGTCGTCCCGTAACAATTGGTGACAGAGGTGGAATGAATGCGAAACCGGAATTCACTTCACCCCCGTCGTCGACGGATTCTATCATTGAAATGAACTATTTATGCTGCGAAGTTAAATCATCACCACACCAGCCTCCCTTTTACAATCCGGATGATGACTTTGATGACTGGCCGTTTAAAGTCAGGATTTACTTATAAGCAGTGAGCTACAAGCTCCACAGCTTTTACATCCTTAGTTTTTTGGGTGATGCAGCTGTGAAGCAATTTCGTGCTTCTGGTGTGGCCCCAGATTCACCACCGGAAGTCATATGGGAAACGCTACAAGGACTGTTCGAGCGCACGGAATTAGCGCCTGTTTATTGTGAAAAGTTTCATGCTAGGCGCCAGCAACCGTCGGAATCGGTGGATTGGTTCCTTCGTGACCTGCGGGAGCTAGCTCTGAAGGCGTTTCCGCAATCATCCCCGGGGGAAAGAGGTTGTCATATTTGTGATCGTTTTTGACTGGGATTGTCTAATCAGGAATTACGTGGAAAATTTCTGCGCAAACCGGCGTCGTCACTGTTAAAGGCAGTTGAAAAGGCGCGCGCATTTGAGGCGGTGCAAGAGTCGATGCGTGACACCTCTTCAATAACAGAACCCATGTGTTTTGCTGCCCGAAGTTTTCCCCAGCCAAGTTCCCCATCGAGTAATTGCATCTACTGTGAGAGATTTGGTTCCCGCGCGCAGAAGTGTGGACACAATCCGCCTCTGGCAGCAAGCCGAGTAACACGAGGTAGGTCACTTTTATCGTATGCATCTATAACTTCTGTTATCTGTCTCGCCAATGCTGACGTAGAAAAGCCACTAACTGTGAACGGTAGATTAAACAATGAGGCTATCTGCTTTTTGACTGATACTGGTGCCTCGTGTTTTATTTTAAACTCGGCCGTAGCAGCCCAGCCTGAGTACCACCATGGCGTACGCCACTTGCACACAGACTGATCCCCGGGACCGGATGATATTTAGGCAGTTAACATTCGTCTTTTGGCCGGTGTTTCATGCCAGATATAGGTAACATGTTCATAAATATATACATGTATGGGTCATAACTATAGTTATGACAAAATATATTTTGTCTGTTCACCAACGTGGTTGAGGCAGTACCATAAGTCAATTCGTAAAATAAGAATGGCAACGTGGTGTTTATCTGAAAAAATAGTACTCAGGAGTACAAAGCCCTCTCTTAACCATAAAGATGTCGATGATGTTGATGGACATCAGATGTTGATCCAATTTAAAACAAACTGACCTTTGTTGTTATAATAGTAGCACGATAAAACAAATGTCGCACAGATAGTTTAAGTGGGATGAATACATAAACAGGGGGAGTGTAGCGTTTGAAAAGTATTTCTTTAGTTTCTCATTTACACTTTTTTTGCACCTTTCACTCTACTAAAGTCTACGTGACCTCCTGGTGTTTAAATCATGTAAATCGGAAGCTATATTTTTCTCCACTATCGCGCACCTTGTGTCCTCCCTTCATTACATGTCATCTGTATGCTATTTTCGGAAGTTGAACGATCGGGACGGAATATACATTTCGGCAAATATCTGGGTTAATCCATCTCAGCGATTACATTTGCTGTGATCTTAAACTCCCTTCGGTGCAGCTTGACGGATTGAGTGCACTGCATATTCCTGCATTCAGTGTGATGAAAATCTGAACCCGTGCACCTTCACGGGCTACTGTGAGTCAGCTTCTTGTTTTCACACCACACTTTCGATTCGTGTTCTCAGTCGTATATAGTGTTTAGTTACACTACAGGATTAATCATAAAATATTTTTTTCTATCCATAAACTGTTGACTATTCTTCTTGGTTCGTATATCTTGATCAGTTTTCTTGTTTGCTTGTTAAACACCTTGAGATTCGGGAGGATTCACAAGGATTGTTTTTCCTGGGACCTGTAGTAGACAAGTGGGTATGCACTAGACCCTCGTCCAATAACAATTTAGAACGCCTTTTCTAAAGAGCATTCGGAACGTAGTCCCAACGGGCATTGAACTAGAGAACACAGCAGGGTTTGGAAACAAACCGTATATTTCCAGCAATGTTTGGAAATATGATAAGCAGTTAGCTCTAGCTTAGTCTGGGACCAACGGCAGCAACCAAGAGGAGGCAAAGAAGCGCGAAATGAGCCACAGCTCACTCGGCGGCACTCAAAAGCGCGCCAGGCGATGAGTGCGTGGAACCTCCGAGTGCGC
>JTDE01000911.1:175719-187103 GCA_014338405.1 Paragonimus skrjabini miyazakii
GTCCCCATCTTTTAATTTGTACTCGCTAAGTATGCTTGATACATGACTTATGACCTCTGCGAGGTCAGTCAAGTCACTGCTAGTAGCATTAGGCGGTTGGTAAATATATCCAATAAGTAGGTCGCGAGAACTTATAGAGGCCATTAACCACAACGAGTCCTCGATTTTATTAAGAATGGGCTCGTCAACTGTAACTGCGGAAAATTGCTCTTTTAGGTAAATGAGGCATCCACCTCCTCGTCCTGTGAGAATATCCCTACGAAATATATTATATCCCATGAGGCTTAGTTGGGTGTCTAGATTATCAGGGAAAAACCACGTCTCATTGACGAGAATGATATGGAGATTAGGCAAAAAGACAAAAGATCTAATGATATGGATCTTACTTATCAATGACCGTAAGTTTATGAGTAATAAATAAGTGGAATTGATTCCATCAGACACAATATTTAAGCTGCCAAAGAACTGCATCACAGATGGGGAAGAGGGTTGCGAAATACCATGTGGAGAGGTCCGGTCTAAGAGATATATCAACTTCCCACTAATGTTCGAGTGGATGTCGCAAAAGTTTGACTCCACGACAGAAAGTGCTGGAAGAGTGTCATTATGGTAGGTTGACTGGGTGGGACATGGGGAGGGGGGCCAGGTGGTGGTTGATGAAATGCCGGATGGTGCACTAAAAAAGGAGCGGGTTGAGGACATTTGTGCTAGTTATATAATCAGGTAGTGATGTACCTGACGGAATATATACATTGAGAATTTGGTTACTAGCATCAATCCTGTTTTGGATAGAAGAATAGGGTATTTTGGAGCTATTAGGTAATGCATGGAAAGTGTTAAACCTACTATAGTCGTGGATTTGCTTAAAAGCAGCAGAAGACAAATTGTTTATTTTTGTCTGCGAAGCGTTCTTTGAACGAGATACGTAACGCTTGTGAAATACCGCTGATATGCCCTTATGTTGCAAATCTAGAACATTGTTTTCTGGTAGGCACCGTACAGGTTTCAGTGTTGGTTTTGGGACCTGTTCAGGCGTTTTGGGTCTGCGGTTGGCATGTACAGTCACCCCAGATAATGGATGGAATTACCAACAGTAAGAAGGGGATGGATTTGCCTATCAAACCTCGTCTTTGTTCTCGAATGTTTGGATATCGCCCCTAACACTATGAAGAAATTCGGTCATCTAAGGCACAGGACTCATTTCAGTCAGCGTCTCGGTTGTCGGAGGGAATCGTCGATGAATTGAAAAGGTATTTTTGGCGCTAACCGTGGGTTTTACTGAAGATACTTTACCGCGCCTAAAGTCAACAGAGCTGGACGTGGTTTGTTTTTCAGTATCCTTCTGGACGGACATGGTAACGGTGTTGCCGGTTACGACTTGCTGACCTAGGGAAGTCGTGGAACGGTCTAGATCAACGGTCAAGTCAATGAGATTGTCAACTTTGTTTCTGGAGTTCTTTTTTACTTGGGAAATGTTGATTCGCAATAGTTCTCGTCGTCTTGTCACCAAACACTTATCGACTTGAAATTTGTGGCACGTATAATTTGGTCTTGTTTTTGACGAACTCATTTGTTACAAGCTCCTTTGTGAACTGCAATAACAGTGGACAGCATTTTTGCTGTATCTTTTTGCGAAGTCTTAGACAGTGACAGTAGTTACAACAACAGCCCCATCATCGCCCGCACCCTTAGCACGAGGGCTGTCACACTGTATTCTGAACATGAAGCACAAACACACTGAACAATATACCTTCCTAGGATAGTGCACTTGTCCGGTGCTGGAATGTCATCAACATTAGGCCACATTGACGGCCCATTGTCTGACAGCCGCGTCGATACTGGGATGGGACACCGGGATATAAATGTAGGCGTACGGGCGGGCAAAAAATGAGATAGCATACTGGCAGCCGTCAGCGAAGTCTACCGCAGCCAACGAAAACATAGACCAACAGTCGTCAGAATCATAAGCATCCATGATCCGAAGATAGAAGGGTTGTAGTTGAAATGGTAGGAGTGGGAATCAATGTTTTCGTCAGATAAATGACGAGCATCAAATTTGGTCATCATCCGTCGGATAAGTGAGCACTGACTCACGTACATATGGCCAGCTACCTTAAAGCATGACCAATAAGCAATAAACAAAACAGAACGCACGTTTTCAATGATAGGGTAGGACATGTTATGCATGTTTACACCACACCGTAGGCTAAAACAATCAGGTGATAACGTAGACCGTTTTCCATCGGAAAAACTATCGGGAGAACAGGCTGAGTATGTAATTCCGATGTGTAACTAAGCAATAACCGTGGCGACATAGTTTTTATTAGGAATTACTGTGATATTTGGTGTACCATGCGCTGTGAACACAACGTGGTTGAAAATTACAAATTCTATTATATCTCCAAAACCGCGCAAAATTGAGCGTTTCTGCTAGATGTAACGGTGTATTCCATCACGAAAATTTCAACGGAAGCAGTTTCAGAACGTCAAATCGATTAGGAAAGCCAACATTATGCTTCTGTCGAAAAAAATAGCGACACATTTTTTCCAGAAAAGTGCAAATATGGGCGATTTTTAGGTACACCTGTTTTTTCCCATTGCAACACCACTAGTATACTCGAAGAAATCTTTATATTTGTCCCGTAATACGCATTTTAATATTTCATGAAAAATTTGAAAAATATCTTTTTGCGCCCAAATGGCCGTTTCCAACTCGTTTCGGCCTTGAAACACCATACCGGCGAACTATACAATTGCCTTATTTTGTTATAACCAACAGCTTAGTGAGATACACTCCATTTACTTAGTCTATTCAGTAACTCGTTACGACCACTGCAACAGGACTTCCTGAGAACCGTGCAGATTTATTATTGTTGTACAAAGTATAAAAGACGTAGGAGTGTGTGGATGAATGTGCGACGTGTCTAGTTGTTGAACTGTTGCTAGTTTTATCAAATCAGTTTTCGCGACACATGTTGCAGATCACGATTTCGCGTTGTCCAACTAGGTGCGTGTCCGCTTGTGAGCTCTTTCGAGTTGGAGCACAACCACCCTCTCAATCGTCTGCTATATGAGTCCCATCCTAAGAATCGTGGACTCACTGTCAGCGAACTGAACGAATGCAGGAGTCTGTTCCAATAAAGCACCCAAACTGCCGACATTAAGCGGTATGTAGCGGATGTTTATAGGAAGTTTATCACAATCCTTGACGTTGGAAACATCTGCCCTAAGTTAAAGCCTGTAATGTCAAGTGTGCTTGTTATGTAAGAATGGTCACGGAAGATTAGAGAACTCTGATGAAATGCTGTCGGTGAGTAATGCGATAGGTGTGGTGCGCACCATACGGCATAAAGGCAATAGATATACGCATATTTGCTTTGCCCAGCGAACGCAAATTAATCTGTTCCGACGTTTCCCGTATGTTGTGAATGTGAATGCCACCCACTGGGTAAACAGGCACCAGTATGTCGCATTTTTAGAGCTGGTAGTTATTTCAGTTCCATGTGACAGATGATACGGGACACGGCCGGCCCGTGATATACGGGTAAGATCGTTGTGAGAAGTACGCTTCATTACGTAGTCCGCTGGAAATGTTTCGAAAAATGACGGGCGATCACATTGCGGTGAAGATGTTCATCATGGATGAGATGGCTGCTCAAATACGGGCAACCTGTGCGGTTTCCAGCTGCAACAACCTTTTGTGTTACTTTCATATACGTGACGCCGTTGGCAGACATGTAAGTGAATTAAGTATGTCTATCATGTTAGTTAAAAGACGAACTCTTCTCGCTGTCGTTAACCCTTCCACCGAATGGCTACGGTAGCCAAAGAGGAAGAGGAAGTTGCTGCCTTACACCGTTTTCCGTAGGTTTAAACGTGACTTGCATATCATCGGACGAACCGATAAGAAATTTCCGAATTACTTGTTGTGTTACTGGCTGTACACCAAGCCAAAATGGATCATTCATGCGCAAAGCGATGTTCATCACTTTGGAAATCGCACGATTAAGAGGCTGGAGAACTCAAACGGACGTTTAAAGAAGAGGACGCACCCTAGTGACCTCCTAGCCGTTGCCGCTCAGAAAATATGGATCCACAGCGAGTGACTGATGCCAAAATTTGAAATGCAAACGACATATGGATACGACCGTCGTGGAGGTATCGATGTTCATTAGTACGTCAAGAACCTTCAACACGGAATGACCACGTTCGCAAGTCTCCGCGTCTCAAAACATCTGAACGGACAGATTCCATGACTCCACGCCGAAACAGTATCTGAGTGCAAGATAGGCAGTTCTCTAGTAATCACCTTTATCATTGCAACTTAGTATGCAACATGATGGCAACGCTTTCGTCGTAAATACCGAGCTGGGTACCCGTGAATGCACTTCTTACCATTACATGTGGCCTCCATGCATACATATTCTGTCGACGTTTCACAAACATTTCTACCCCTACGGTAAGAATTTTGTAGTTTTCATTTCCGTTTACAAAGATCACGTCCCCATTCATGAGCGCTGGCTGGCAGAGTGCAGCTTGCCAAATCGACGGTTGTTGGACTCACAGCTCCGGCCGCTTGCTGCAGTCACCTTCAACCCTCACTGTAAAGCCCTGCGTAATGTACTTGAAAAACCGCATGACTGTAAAACCCTCAAGGCGGTGACCTGCTTTGAAAGTATCATTGCCTTTGTCAGTAAAATATTGAAACCCGCTAAGAATGGCTTACCTTTTTACGACTACTCCAAAACTGATAAGGCAGAACAAATGGACGGAACAGTTATAAATATTTAAGCATACAGTAAGGGTTGGCTTCACTCTTGACCCAGGAAAAATGCGCGAAAGTGTCGTAAGCTTTCGAGCTGGAACTGCTCCTGAATGTCGCTCGTTCAGCAGGTTTAGTCTTCCGCATTCTAGCGTAGGTCATGATCCCATGGATAAGTTTACAACCGTGGTAGCAATCAATGACTATGCATGCCGAATATAACTAAGAAAATATCACTGACTTGTCCAGTTTTTGTGCATTGTCATAGATTGAAATAATTTTATAAGCGCACCTTATGTTTGCAGTTTTATAAAAGCTTAGTCCTCATGTTTGAACATCGGTTCAATATTCGGAAGTACAATAATGTTTTCCTGATCATTTATATTCAAACTTGAATGAAAGCATGTGTTTCCGCTCCTCTGACATAAATTTTCAATGTATTCCACCATTCATTCTTCGAAACAACGTAAAACGCAATTTTTCGTTATTTTTCCATCAATTTCCATGGTATTGACCTACCGCACATTCATTGCTTACGTCTTCAAAAAATTGAAACAAAAAGACTTTGCAGCAACAGAATTCTACGATTTCAGTAACTTAAAATATTTTTACCTAAAATATTACAGGGACATTTACTACCTAACGATTACACGCTGCGGGGCAGTACGTGGTACACTGGTTAACCAGCTCCGCCTTATCCGTAAACCCGTAGTCTTTTGGCGAGATTGTTTCACTACCTCAGTGCTCGTACCTCTGATGAATTTCATGGTTGTTTTAAATATCAATTTGTAATGGCTTGCGTTTATCGATTTAATCGTGAGGTTCGACGTCGTAACGTGGCCCTTTCATATGGAGAGTCTAATATTTTGCGCGCACCAAATCATAGAATTCGCGGGGTTGCCCCATTTTTATTGTTAACACATAGGTTCTGTCGACTGTTCAATTATTGCAGTTCATAAATTCACCATTCTTGGAGTGGATGTTTGCAAGTGTCACACAATTTCGTGAGCCCAGCAACGAAAGCTTCACCGCCATTTGACCGACCTTTATAATTCGATGGATTCTGATGTTTTAGTTTCGTGGTTCGGTTTCGCTTGATAATTTTATAAGGTATTTAGCTATTTACAGATTTAAATGTTTGGATACCTTCAGTATAAGTTTCCCTTCTTCACTGTGTATATGTTGTGAATTTTTCATTTGTGGTCCTTTATATTCACAGGCTATTCAACGTTACACTTTGTATATTGATAGAGCCAAACTGCAAATTCTGCACACATGGCGTGCAGTAAACTCAACGGTTCCTGAACTGAAAAGGGGCTCTCTTTTGTGGTTTAGACGTCATGAGGCCGAATTCGTAACCGGCTGAATTTTGTTTCGCCGGTGACGTTCGGCTAGCTAGTGTGTAGACGTCCGATATAAGTGCGCGATGTGCTCCTCGTAAAGCTTACAAAACGGCATTGTGCCACAGTTAAGGAGCCATGATAAGGCAGGTAATGCAGTAGAAAAAACCCGTTCGCAACAGTTTTTCAGTGACTCGCGGTGAGATGCCTGGCATTGCTCTACATTGCCTTACTGGTTACCGTATAAACAGGCCACTTTTGCTTGAATTACGGATTTATAATATTTCCAGAAGAACGACCGGGTTCGTGGCAAGTTTCACTGAGATCGCCTACTAAGTTTTACCGTTTGAACCTACCCTTAGTAGTCAGCGCCATAAAAATGCACGCTATTCTGAAGTTTTAGCCGTAAAATCACCCGCCAGGTCACATTCGATAGACCACGATATGATGATTGGCGGTACCTCCACTCCGTTTGGAAGCTGATCGTCAGGACGCCGTCCTATCGGCCGATTGCTCGGACGACGTACCTTAAAGCCCATGAAGGTTACTTCTGATACTACAAATGGTAAGGTACTAAAGGCAAACGATGCACACAACCCTGTTCCACCCCTCCACGACCTCGAAGAAACCAAACTGCCTATCCATAATTTAGATCCACGTGGTCAGTTCATCCTTGTAAAAACGTCACATGTTTATTCGGAGTGCTTACAGACGGACTGCATTCCTAGCGGAAATCAGGGTAGTTCAGTGTAGAACCATCGGTCAATCTTGAGAAATCACAAGACGCTTCAAATGCTCTTGCTGCTAACTGCATTGCATAAGGCCAACGAAAAACCTCTACTGGATCAGTACTGTCGCAGCTGTTTATCCTGTCATTATCATCGATGACTACTACCGGTATTCCGGCGTTCAGTCTAGACGGGGCGACTACGGCTAACGGACTTCTTCCCTTATCTGAGCAATAACAACACCAGAACAATCGTCGAATACTTCCTCTGAATTTATACGCAACCCTTGGTTACACAGGTTTTCTGAGGAACTGTTATACTGGTTCCTACAACCGGTAAGGGTAACAAACAACCTGCACGTTATGACGCCTAGCATCGGTCATTTCATCAGAATCGAGGGTCTGTCCGTCGTTGACTAGAACACAGGCCTCCTTTCCAAAACTTTAGTTCCTCAGGCCAGAATTTTACCACGTGCATGAACTTAGAATCATCCACCACTGTCAGTCTTCGGATCTCGTTTCTACATCCGGCTCCGAACGTGGCAGTTGACTGGTTTCGTTGCGGTGACTCCCATATAGTTGCCAAATTTATCATCTTTAATACCTAAGTGATCCGCACATGAAGGCTTTTACGGCATATCGGGGGCATGAGCACACTCAAAAACTGCTGCTATAAAGTCCAGGCTGTTGAAGATCATTCTGAACCTTCTTTCATAAATCAGACCTGTGGTCAGTTGGGACTGGCTGGTTCCCATCAAAGTTTTAGCCGCAACTCTCGTCCTGTTCGTTGCCAACTTCCATGTAACGGAAGTCGAACGAAAAAGACTGTGCGGGCTGAGCTGGGGTGGGACAAACATGCAGGATATGGATATAGCGGTAGAATGATGACGATAGCTGGTCACCTTCCTTTTGGCCTATTCGGGGAGAGGTTAATAACATGTTGTGTGACAATAGCGCAGTTTTATTCACCACGTGCACGCCTTCATTAGAGGCCTTGGCGCGCTTTATCGAGGAAATGCGGTCAGCCACCGAATTCTTTCGGCTGCCGATCGCATTATTCAAGGCAGGAGTCTACTCGACTTTTAGTCTACTTGGTCACCAGCGCAGTGAGATTCAGATCTGAAACCGCTTGGCAGACCACATTCCAGCAGGTAGTTCAGCCTGTCAAGACGATTTTCGGTTTCAACTAATTTAGCATTGCAGCAAATTGTCCTGTGGCGTTGTGTCCTGGTGATGCTGCCAATACTCATTCGTGAGTATCGGTCAGACAAAAACGAGCAAAAGGATCTCTGTTTTACTCCTGAAGAACAGACCATAATCACGCACCGCTCTCCCTCGTTTGTAGGCCTCATTGAGCATTTCTGTACATTTGGTCGTTAACCACACCAATAACGGCTGAGCTTGCCAGAGCTTCTGCTATTCTCATTAAAGAGCATCTTACAAAACGATCAACCATTCTACGAGCCCACACGATCCAGCACAAAAGTGTGCCATCGTCTGCGAGCACGCATTTCAGGCCGACGAAACGTTTACCGTGAAGCTGACGAGCACCAACGATGAGTCTAGCTGACTGTGTTGTGCGAAATGCTTCATGCGATGAATCGGGAAGATAATAAAATAGTTTTACACTGAAGGATAAGCGAACCGATCCGTATTTTCCCCAACTTCATTTTTAGTAGTCACAATTACACAATAGTAATCGGAAGCGTACTTAGCTCAAACCCGGAGCTAGTTTTTACGCAGCAACAGTAACAGCAAATGAGCCAACAAAATCGTAATGTAGCCCGTATTATTGACGATGTGATTATTCGAGCGTTAAAGTAACTGCTTGCGTTGAATGACGACTGCCATGTGAGTGACGGAAAGTCGGTTAGCACGTTCTCTGTCTTCATTCATTCTTGCCTCAGTGATCCTCCTTATTACAATAGAAATCTTCTTGGTAGTGACTGCAATCCTTTATTGCAAAGACTAACAAGCCCATTCAAGTCACGCGACAACCCACTTCTCTCAAGAACGTTAAACGTGATGTATTACAAACTTTTAATATCGTTTACTCATGAAGTCTTGTTCTCGCGTAGTTTCTCTTCCTGATTTCTCATTGATGGACCCTTGATTATATGTACCCTGGTTCCATTTGCGCTTGAACGCTCAGCCATCACGCATTTGCACTATGCATTTAACCATATCCACTTCAGTCGTTAGTTTCGGAACTTTTATAGTTGGTGGATTCGATATCGACGTTTTTCGCTGTCTTCTATTTAGCTTATACTGCATTTCTTGTAGTTTCTTACCTTATTAATAAGAAGGTCGCGAATGCGACCATCTTCCCTTTCGGATTCGAACAGGTTGCTCATCGGGCTCATCGTTTATGAAAACCCGATGCCTATAGACACCAGTATTATAGATCCAGCCCATCGACAGATGTCACGAATAGATTAGGCGTTGCTCGAACAGCCATTGGACGTCCGAGATTACTAACCATCATATAAATTTCTCAAATGGTGGATAGTGCAACGCTTGTAATTATGACTTCTGTCGAATCTGTTATTATGGCTCACTTTAACGAGTTTAAGTTTCTCACTGTTCTAAGAGGTTTGCCATTGCACCCACAGGGATCGTTGGATAAACCAAAGTATACGCGTGGGCGAAAAACTTTGAAAAGGAACTACGTGCCATTTTATCCGGCCAAGCTATTATGGGCAGTGCGATCTGATGTAACGATGGTGTTGAGAGCAAGATAAAAAATAATAACAATATGAATGAAAATAGTACACTGCAACTAATCATAAAACTTCATCAGCTTAGGGGCACAGCAACAATAAAAATGAATGTGCGCAATAGAACGGGATCAATTTAAATAGTAGAAGCAGTTTCAATTGAGTCAAGGTCTGCTGCATTAGATTCAGAGTGTTGAACTTCGTTTGATTAGTGGTAAAAGGTGGCCCTCTCTTTTATTACCTCTGTTAAGTGAATTACATCAACCGACTTCATCGTTACTTCAGCTACTGATGCCGTTTTGCTTACTGTTATTCAGTCTTTGTTTTAAATGCCGAAATCAGACAGTTTCCTTCCATACGCTTTCTTGATTGACATAATTATCAACATTTCTCGATACACGAACAGTCTTCTTGCGCTGACCCAGTCAATGACAGTTTGTTTGAATGAGCTCAATTCCATTTTATTCTATCCAGTTACTGAGCGGTGCTTAGTTGTCTGTTTCGTTAGTCGCTTAATTTCTGGGGCTTTTTCACATTCGAGGCAAAAGGTTTAGTTGTTTGCACATTAATTCAGTTAGTACGGCATTAAATGAAATCTTATCGAGTGTCTTCTCAATAGCCGTTTCGAAGATATGTTATCTTCTCTGTCGTTGGATATTGGGAAAGATATTTATTGGATCAGCAGTTCACGGGCAACCCGGTGTGATCTTAAATTGTCAGCGATGATACTCGAAGTCTTCAATATTTGGTCCGAGTAACTTGCAGTCCAACGTGGACGGTTGGCCACGCTCACCTGTTATGGACTTCTGGCATTCGTCGCGAATGGCGAAGTCTGATGTTGTGAAAATTGCAACCGGTGTTAAGTATTATGACATTATCAAGACTGGTCCTGTTTCTTTGGCCCAGCAATCTGCTACCGGAGGATCAGGTGCTTCTCTGCAACTCAAAAATGCAGAAATGGCCAATGAACTATTTCTACTTTTGCTGAGAACCAGTTGGACACCAATAGTTGTGTTGAAGTTCCCTTTCTTTGAACGTTAATTCTTAAGATTTTATAAAGGATAATAATAATAACAATAATAATAATAATAATAATAATAATAATAATAATAATAATAATAATAATAATATTGGTATATTTCTCAACGCATCTGTGAGAAACACGCTGAGAAAAGCTTGATCAGTATACACATGGTAACGTGAAACGCATACCGTATTCAAAATTGTTAATTGTTCAATACACCAATTATGGAAATGAAATTGCAAAACGGACATAATAACGCAGGAAAATTCCAGTTTATGAAGAAGCATTTGGCTCTTTTGCTTCTTAACCGATAGTTCTAAAAAAATTTTAATGTTCGATAAAAAAATGCTGAGTAGTTACATCAATTCTCGCTTCACTGCACTTTTTTTCCCCATTTCAGCCTGTTGCTGAGGCCCTCGAGATTCTACGCTTCGAAGTACGGAAACATCAAAAGCTCCAGCTTCCTACTTCCGTTTACAACCCATTGAACCATTGATTCACAAGGTTAACGTTGGCCTTATGTTCAAGGTTGTGCCAGAAAAAAGATTTTTCAGGGTGGAGAAACTGAAGAGTCGAAGAACTTCCCCATTATTTGATGTAGACGGTTCCGGAAAATTATGTGGAAATTTTTGTGAAGATGAAGGAAGATAGAATGGTCCAAATCTTTGCGGAGAAATGGACGATCTTCTGAACTAGACTTCGTTATTTCCTCAAAATTGACGGATTTTCTTCGACCTCGCGAATTGTCCAACCAGTACGGGATTTTGATTGTCCGGACGTCATGGAATGTTGTCTCGCGTTAGAATTCATCGTG
>JTDE01000912.1:6185-30203 GCA_014338405.1 Paragonimus skrjabini miyazakii
GTTGTATGTTTGAATGTAGACGTGGTTATTTTTCAGTGGTTAGGTCCCCTCCCCTTCCCTTTTTTCTTCTCTCTTCCTATTCAGAGTTTGCTTTTTATTCGTGGTTACGTGGCAGTTAAGCATCAGTGTGAACCACTGATGTATTGCTGTCTATAATGATGATGATGATGCGCTATTTGCTTTATAATTCCTGTGACGGATCTTCAGCTGTCCCGAACTAGGTTCCAGTCTGAGATCGGGAAATGGTTGCCGGCCGACTCCAGTGTAACCGACGGCTTATAAACCGTCTGACAAGCGAAAGGAAAATCTTGTCTTGACCAATTCCGGCTCATTCTTTCGTTAATAACTCTCACACACAGCCTGCTTAATAAGTTTAATGACTTGAAGAAACTCCGCTGTTCCCCAGGGTCATTCTTCGTCGTGGTTACCGAAACCTAGCTCTATTTGCCCCTCATTTAGGTTCTATTCATTTTTGACAGAATCTCCGGCAACGTCGGAGGTGCAGCTCTCTGTGCTTTCATTCCACCAAACGCTGTTCAGCTTGTCATGTGCTATTTACCATGCCGGAGTCCATCTGGTGCTTACTACGATTGACCACCTTGGACAGCTGGCTCGTTTCATAATCCTCCCTCTACTGACCTTCCTGGTGATGAATTCATCATAACCGAGTTGAAAAGATATTTTCACTGCGGTGTTCCTATGTCCTTTTGACGAGAGACTTCAAGTTACCTTAAATTAATTCCCTTATTGAATCATACATGGGTTCTGTGGACGGTACGACATCTTTAGTCTCATCTCTATTGTTACTTGTTGATGATAAACTCTGTCATATCAGCAAAACCTTCGAGGACTATCCTTTTACAATGTGGTCTAAACACTGCTTGTTTGGTCTCGGGCCAGCCCCCTTGATTTCATTTTCGAGAAGCGGTGATTTATGCGCATTCGGGATGCTTTTTGCACAGTTTATCATCTTAATGGTATTGCCCTTCGTCATTGTCATAATGTTTTCCAGTTACGAGTATGCATTGTTGCTGAGGATGCCGTTGGTCCTGATAATAAGTCACGAAGTAGCAGGTGGAAAGTACATAAAAAAACAGTAATGAAAGAAAAAGGAAGACAAAGCAAGTTGGTTTCACGAAGAAAGAAGTAAGCAAACTTATGAGTACAGGATCGACATTGACCGCAATAAAGTGCCATGTCCGAGGACGTTTCTACCCAGTGGTGTGGATAGTTACAAACTCCCGCAACTGAGCAAACGGCACCTGATGACTTTGCACAGCCGGACGATCAAGGCTTTCATAGCCGTTGACTACGTTATCACCCAGCTTCCTTGTTGTTTCTTTCAACTCTCGGCAGCCACACTGAAAAGTACATGGCATTGTAGGCGTTCTTCTAACACATGGGCTACATGATTCGACCAGCGAAGATGACATTTTCCTTCTCGCGGTCATTGGTTGCGAACCTGCACATTTCCCAGCTACGCACCGACAGGCTGTCACGTCGCTCATGCAGTTAGACTATTTACCACAGGTTTGATGCTGGGCTGTAGCTACGGGCTTTCCGGCTCCTTCGCGTCGCTCATCTAAATACGTATGCCCCCTAGGTTATCGCAGTTTACACGAGAACGACACATTCCTGCCTCTCGCTTTCGAATATTCAGTGGGAAACTTATAATTAGGCGCCATGTGCAACTAGGTTGAAAACTTAAATTGGGCTATGGCGAGTTTCAGTTGATCCACGGAAGATGCAGAGGATGTAGATTATCTGGGTCGTTTTAGGTGACCATATCTGAATCCCAAAGCAATTTTTCGTCGTCTGCGAACAGAAATGAGCAGCTCGAGGTTCGCTAGGCCATTAATGAATAATGCAACGAGTAGCGAGCCGAAAACTGAACTTTGAGGACCTCGTTAAAAGCTTTCGCCAGGTCGCAGCGTATTTCTTCTGCCGCCACGTAAGACTGACGTCTCGTTTCGAAATTTTTGCTTACTTCAGAAAGTTCTTTCTGACTCCACAAGTCTCCGTTGTTTTGAAAAACGAACAGTGTTTGACCGTATCAAGGAATTTTCCGAAGTCCGGGTGACAAACTTCGACTGTTGGATCATCGTCATTTTTCGTGGTAATTTCATGGAGGAAACACTAGATTTTTTGTGTACTACCTACGTTGTGCAAACACATGCTGTCTGACGGAGTTTTTTCCTTAGTAAGGTGAACCGCTATATGCTACCTTACAATCTTCACTAATTTTAGCACGCGAGGCTAATTTGTCCGTAATTAACATCTCCCATCCTTGCTTTACTTTTGCTTGTTCTGAGTCGATCATTGGAAATGCATCTCTTAAGGACTGCGGAGAAAGATGGCACAGGAGCCGACAGCTAATTTGCCGATGATTTGAAAATATCCAGTCAACTCTTATTATGACCCCTGTCAAAACTGCGGACAAACTTGACCAACTTCTGTACGTTTGTCATTGTACTGATAACAGCGAGCATTGTGGTATCGTAGCTGTCCATCCAAATGAGGACACCGGTTTTTTTACTAACTAGTCTGTCCATTTGAGGAGCGTAAAATAAACACTACAGTCCTCTCTCCCGGAGTGCCTATTGATGGGCCCTTATCACTTTTTGAATATTTCTAATAACTACTGTAAGTGTAGACCTTTGTACAAAATTTTACTAAGCCCTGGATTTGGTCTTCGCACCCCTTGCTGACTCCTTTTATTTTGGACCGCCAGGGTTTCTGTTTCAGCCCTCAGATATCGAGGTTATTTTTTTGGCCACATGAATTGTCAAACGTACCATAGCATATAATTGAAGAAGTGGATGTATGAAGCAAAGGAAACGAAAAATGTAGAAGAGTAAGAGAAGTATCGCATAACCTACCATTTGCAAACATGACATGACGTATCAAGTGGTGAGTCGGCATTCATATGATGTGATCAAGCTAGCGTAGCCTGCGAGACGGGATCATTATGCTTAAGATTAATTGAAGTCTGGCCATCTTGAAGATATGTCTACAAACGTCTCGTTAACTCGTAGACTTTATGGCTTATCTCATCTTAATCTGAATAACCGTGGAGGTCCGCGTGTGCATATCCATTGGTAGCTCTTTCCTTCTTTGAATTCAACAGTCGGGCGCTCTGCACAAAAGTTTCAGTTTTTTTTTAAGTTACCGCAACCTCCATTCTTTTTTAGGTTAATTTTTGTTACAGACATTCCGCGGACAAATAACACTGGCCGGAGACATTTATCTGTCAGTTTGTTTTCATTTTGTTTAGATCATGGATGCCAACTCCTCGGTAGGGCTTTGGTATTACTAAAGTTATTTCAGCCTGCAAAACCTTTTGTGTTCCCTGTGATGAAGAAGGCGATTGAAGATCTCTTTACAAAGCCTAGTATCTCAAAAGAAGACATTGAAGCCTTCCAAGATCGCTACTGGGAACAACTAGTTCCAAACTTCAGTCAGGCTTTAAAACTGTTAGACATTCATGGTGTTCCGAGACATAATATTTTATGGGTTTGTTGCACCCTCTGTTTCTGTAACCCAGTCTGTATGTAGAGCATCAACGATCGTTTGCTGGATGCTATCAAGACCAATGTTGAAGCTAAAAGTGATGATCCGGATCAAAAAAAATGTCAGAAGTTATGGCAAAAGTTGATTAAAACTGGTATGGTCTACATACACCATCCGTATATGCGCTCACTCATCATGCAGGTTGGTATCTCGGCACCTAATTGTTAATTGATCGTGTGTTTGGGCTTTCAGGTTCTTGGCAAAATGCATTCAATCAAAGAGCGTCACGTCAATTTAATCGTGGATAACCCTTATTTGTACAATGATGCTCCATTACCCGTGTTGCGACACATCTGGGTTGCTCATCCACACAAGCAAGTCTGATCCGGTATTCACTAAACCCATTTCATCTGACTGACTAGATTGAGCTAAGCACGCCTTTACGAATTTTCTAAAATAAACATGTCTCACGTGCACTTTCATGTACCATCAAGCTGGCATGTCACTGATATTCCATCCCTTCTGTATCTACGAACTTGTAAAAGTTCTCTCATACATACAGTCGTCCTTCCGAATTCAGGTTATCTTGGCTGTTTATGTCGAGATTCAAACAGCCTGACCAGATATAGCTTTCCCAAACAAACCGGACCTTAGCGCGACGTAACTGCTTGCGCATTTTGATGGTCTACTGGACTTACCATGCCGGTGTAGTTGATCATATTGGCGGTGTCACTCATGCTAGGTAGGCCAGTACTAAAGATCTGATGGATCGTGTTATCCTTTTCCGGGCTGGATAATGGGGTGCGCTCGATCCTGCATTCTCTAAAAAAGCTTTTTCTCTACTGGTTCACTACCACCAGCCTACCGCCATGCGATACGGACTTTTCTGCTGGATGTTTCGGCTGAGAGCCCTAACCGTTCATCCCTCTAAGTCTGGACGTCTTGGTAGTATCATAATCCACACGTAACCATAGCTCTGTTATCAGTCTACTTGTGGCATAGTGTATTGAATTTGAGTCATGCTTAGCTCTGGCGCTTGAGGGGGATTAGGGGAAACTAATAAGCTCTAAGTGCGACTGGTAACTATTCACGTAGTCCGCGTGCCCACACCTCAAACCTCAGCAAGTTTTCGCTCGTTGGATGAACATATGAAAACGACTGGAGAATGCACTTCTTTCGTCTGTCCTGCATAAGAGTGCGTCCGGTTTTACCTTATTGATATAAATTCTCACTTCAACCTGAATAAGTAGAGTATATTTTCCCTCATTAGACTTTCAACTTGGCACTTGTCATTATTGGTAACAATATATCAGTAATGGTTACTGTTCTCTTTAACCGCGTAACGAAACGTTTATAAAACAAAATTCCCCGACAGTAAAAAACTCGGAATAATGCTCGAGGTAATCCCCAACCAATTTATCTACGGTTACTTTGACAGAATGTATGATTCCTATACGATGTTGGCTCGAGGACCATGTGTTGGTTACTGGCGTGTTTCCAAAGTACCGCCGCGAGACTCGGTTTTCCAATGAGTCTGCTTCTTGCCAGAAATGTTAATAAGGCAGTGGGCAAATAGACTTACCTGAATGTCTTTTTTTCCTCTGTTGGTTTTGTTGCTGATATTACGCCTTGAAAGCATCTCGCTCTCTGCAATGCGAGTAAAATATCCGTCGGTTTGATGTGCGGTTCTGTACCGTAGCAGCACTGGGTTTTACTCTGCCAATAAAAAACGTGACCGCTACTTGTGGAAGATGGATCTTTGTATTCTGCTACCGGTTCTTAAGTATCAGTGCCCGTCTTTGGAGGGTTCGTCAGGTCCTGTAGTGATTCTGTCATCGAATGTGATATGTTTTGATGATAAACCGACTTTATGGCTCAACCTTCATGTGTTGCATATTCAGAGCGGAGAGTCTCATTTACTGAAAAGACGCATGATAGAACTGACTGCTTATCTTAATACTGTTACTTCCATACTGCATCGGCCGTCTCGCAGTATAAACCGGGCCGCCCTATCTGCTGCATTCAGCAAGGTGGATAAACGAAAACATGCTACTGCTGACCCCTTCTCACTGTCCTATCAAGTTTAGCTCTCAGGCCCCTCCCGACCTCTACAGGTCCCACAACAGATGTAGCTAACCGTGGTAACACTGGGCCGGTAAGTTCCGTCTCTCGCCATTTAGCTTCAGGCCTACCTCGTTCCTTGCTTAGACCTAGAATGCGAATTAATATGGGTGTCTTCAAAGTTTGCACCCTAAAACAGATAGGTCAGCAGGCCCCTCTCGTACTGACGTTAGACTCGTTGCATGTCGATGTCTGCTGTATCTCGGAGACTAGAATCCAGGACAATAGTCAACAGTCGCATTGTCTACCCGACACTCGCTATACTCTTCGGGTGACCCCACGGCTGCCGCTACAGGTCAGGCTGGAGTAGGTCTAGTCCTCAGCTCGACAGCCATAGTCGCATTGGTAGATTAGACTTCTGATGCCTCAGTGTTTCTTACTACGAAGATCCTAATAGCTGCTGGGCCGAGATCTCGCAGGCAATTTATGAAGTAGGTATTATGGCATGCGACACGGGGAAACATGGGTTGAACAGACATTGGATCTCGGAGAAATCCCTGGAGTTGTTAGAAGCTAGACGGAACATTCCTTCTGGCAGTTCTTATAACAAGTCTAAGAGAGATGTCCGAAGGAAAATGAAACGTAGTCTAAATGGTGATGTCGAGGCTTGGTTGGTGGAAAAGTTAAGGAAATGTAAATCGCTTTTACTTCATGAAACACCGCCAAACTCTTTAGGCTGATCCGTGCTACTGGTCCCAGGCGACCATCTGTCTATGAAGCCATCAGCGAGGCAGATGGCACACTAATTTATAATAAGTCCTGGAGGTTAGAGCGTTAGGCGAACACTTCGATAGTCAATTTAGCTGGCCTCCTGTTTCTACCGTGTTGCCACCACAAACTTGTGATACAGTACCCTGGTCGGTAAATTTAGAACCACCCACTGAGACTGAGGTTCGTAATTACATCTCGGCTCTCAATCGTAATAAGGCTGCTGATCCAGATGATCTCGTTCCGGAACTTTTCAAATAAGATGGGGAGGCGTTAGTAGTGGCTTTCACTCAGTTGTTTCAACTGTAGACAATGGAGACCGTCTCTCCTCGCTGTGGTCACTCGATAATAGTTCCCGTATTCAAGGAAAATATCAGTGGCTTTTGCAAAAACCATAGGGGGATTAGTTTGAACCCAGTCATTTCTAGGGTTCTGGCGTCCACTATACTTCGTCGACTCACTGCAGTTCGGAAGTTAAACATCAGAGAAGAACAGGCAGGGTTTCGTCTTGGCCGGAGATGTATAGATCACATTTTTACCCTCCGTCAAATTCTGGAGCAGCGTCATGTGTACCGCCGGCCAACAATTGCAGTACTTCTCGACTATAAAGGTGCGTCGATTCAGTAGATCGATCTACACTTTTAGAGTCGCTTAAACGCAGAGGTGTACCGATCAAGTCTGTGAACATACTGTCAGCGCTTTATTTCCATACTTCTGCTCAGGTTAGGGTTTACGGTGAGCTGTCTGACAATTTCAGCACCAGGAGCGGCGTTCGTCAAGGCTGTCCCCTTTTACCATTTTTGTTCACTTTCGTCATGGACGGAATAATGGAGGACTGACTGCGGCACTCAAATGATGCTGGCATGGACCTCCTACCTGGTGGAAGGCTGACTGATCTTGATTATGCTGGCGACGAGGTGTTGCTGTCTGGCACTTTTCAAGCAGCACAAGCGACACTAAAGACGATTTCGCGTTCTGCTAAATACTTCGGAATGCGCTCTGCAGTCTTAAAGTGCTTCTGCAAGATTGCTGTGATTACGTGGGTTTAATGTTAGATAATGAAGTCATGGAGGTTGTTGACCGGTTTGTGTATCTGAGAAGCTGCATCAGCGGTGGCGGAGGCGGAGGTGTAGGGAATGAAATAGAGGCGCGTATTTCTAAGGCTAGAGTGGTGTTTACTAATCTGGGACACCTATGGCGACAGAAAGGTATTTCTCTGAAGCTTACGGATCGCGTATATCAGACGACAGTGATGGCTACATTACTTTACAGCATCGAAACCTGGTTGTTCAGAGTAGAAGACGTGAACCGTCTTCAGGTATTTGACCACCGATGTCTGCGTCCAATCGCTCGTATCGGGTGGCACCAACGAGTGAGCAACGAGTAGGTTAGGAAGCGGGTATTTTGTAGTGATTGTCAGACGAGTTCTTTTGTTCAGTCGCTACATTTGCACAGAGTTAGAGGGTTGGGTCATGTACTAAGGATGCCAGCTAGTCGTGTGCCACAACGGACACTGTTTGTCGACGTTGCAGCCTATTGGCGTAAGGTGCGAGGTGAATAGATGATGACCTGGCGTAGACATGAAATCTTTCACGAGTGGGTTGGTCACGGTTGATCGGGTTCGTATCCTGAGCTGGATCCCTCGCGACTCACAAAGTCGGTGGCTTGAGACGTTAGATGAGATGCCGGGTAGTCGGACTCAGTGGCGTGAATGTTGTCGTTTTTCCGAGTTGTCTGTGAATTGAGTGCATTTAATGATGTGGGGTAGTGAAAGCCGTAAGGAAGCTGTCTTGCGGATGATATCTTACTTTTACTTACAGGTTGGTTGTTTGTTTTGCAAATTGTAGTTACCTTGATGTTGTATGTTTGAATATAGACGTAGCTATTTTATTGGTTAGATCCCCTCCCCTTTCCATTTTTTTCTTCTCTCTTCCTAAACAGGGTTTGTTTCTTCTCCTTCGTGGTAGTGTCACATTTAGGCATCAGTGTGAACCACTGATGTATTGTTGGTTATGATGGTGATGATGCTGATGGCCGCTTGTGCCATGGAAACATGGTGTGACATCTTTCACTACAGCTTCGGCAGATTGTTAACTGTGATAGCGGTGTATCAAAAACATCTCAATGTTTAGACTGGCGAACGTGTTCGATCTTCGCTGCCAATGGTCAACTTTTAGCCTCATTGTTGATTGTCTGCGGTTGGTTCTCGATATCTTTTTTTGTGCACAACATCAATACTCATTATGGTTGTTTCGCAGGATTCTAAACTGTGTGCTCCATTTTCACGTAAGATGCCTTTTCGACGCCAGAGCTTATACAAGGTGACTAAGATTATCTGGTCTCGTGAAGTAGAAATTCCATCTTCGCTTCCCACATTCTTGTCTCTCGCGACTCAACGTTTTAGGCGCATGAACCAAACACCTTTCAGCACTTTTTGATCCAATTTAACATTAATATCACTATTACAACCTTGTGATACCTTTTTGCACACTAAAGTCACAAATGACTGAACAGTGCTGTACTGTGTTGTGTCCTTCGGTAGTTGCTGATTGGCGTGGTTTTATCATTAGCTTGATCTATATAGGTCGCCTGTACCGAGTGAGCCGTCAGCGTACGCATTTTCTGAGTGCCATGAACAATTCTCTGTTACATTGTTCATGACGAGGTCGAGTATGAACAAGTGAACAATCTTAGGGGAAATCCATCCTATCATGAAACTTGTTCTGTAATTCCCTGCTGCTTATGGCTTCGGTTGTCTCTCTGAGGGTCAATGGTGACAGTGTGTTTGTGCGATTCGTTGGTATGACCTCGCATCTGACTGATCCTGAAAGTATGAATTAGTCCAATAAATTGTGGATAAACGTGTCATGTCTCCATAATACTTTTACTAACAACTGAGCGCATCAAACCGTCTACTGGTACTCACCAGCATGAATTTGGCCGTTGTTTCATGTGTCGTCATGGCTAGCCTGGTTGCTTAGCCAACAACTAATTTGTGCTTATGAATCTTTTGGCTATCCCTCGTTAGCTTTTAACATAAATTGTCGGAAGCAAATTTTCGTCTAATTTCTAGTAATTCTGAGAACTTCGGATTGAGCGTAGTGACGCATTTTTCTTTAGGACGAAGTACACGTAACCGTGTTTTTTGTTAATTGCCAATCGTAGGTGATGTGAATTACACTTGCATTCATGGCGGCGTTGTGTATCCCAACCTTCTTCTTCTTCTTCTTCCCGACTTTTTGTGCTTAATTTTTGTTATTCTAGTTTACTGCATCATTTTCAACCTCTTTACTATTGATGGTGCACTCGGATATGCAATTTTTATTAACCGTTTGTCTCCAATAACGTCAAGGCTTCGGAGTTGACGCCGTGTACCAAGTTTGCGCTGAACTGGATACTGTCTGACTGTCCAGACGTAAGCGGGCGTTTTTGCATTGAAGCTCGCGGCCGTATGTTTGTTGGTCTATCTCGTTGCTAATAGGGCATCTCAAGCTTGATATATTCGAGAGACGCTGTATAACTGGTACATTTGTGGCACGATACAAGGACCGTTACTTACTTTGTTTCCTTGTTGTTGTGCTTCAGCTGTTGTAGCACTATTTAAAAGCGTGATTACAGCTTGTCGCATTTTCCAAAATAAGACTAGCATTATAGCATATTGCGTGATTTTGCCGCAAATCCGTTTTGCTGATGGATGTGATCCTTCAGTCCATTTACCGTCAGACCGTCCGCTTTGGTTCTTTGGAGTCGCACTGTCAGAATGGTTGTAAACAGGTTTAACTCGAGCGGTGAGCCATTGGCTGTGTGTTTACTAAAAGATTTCTTACTTCCACCTTCATTTTTTAGGATAAAGCACACTTCTCAATATTCGATGTGTTCCCACAAATTTGTTTTCAATTTGGCCAAAGGGAAATGCAACGTTTGAATTTGCAGGTTTCATGCCTTCTACTTTGTAGTTGTTCACGAAACAGACGTGAATTCTAGTGTCGGTTAAACATCTCCACTTTGCACATTTTACTGCGCAGGTTTCAAGAGGAACTCAACAAAGTCATCACCAGATTTCAGCAAAGCTGGTCGGATGCGTTACTCGATGCACTCTCTATGTCAATCACCTCGACAGCCTCGTCCACTGCGGACTTGGTCCCCTTACTGTATTGGCCTCCACGGCGTAGGAGACGGGATGCTGCCATTGTACGAATAGTCGAGATGATTGGGGACGGTCAGACTTTGTACGATAAGGTAGGACTATACTTTCGCTGCTTCACATAGCTGTTTACCAAACCCGTCTTGACTAACCACTCGTGTGTGGTCTGTGTGTTTCTTACTTAGTGTCCTTTTTGTTCAATTTCTCCAGGTAATCAGATTAATGTAAGTGTGTTCAATATTGAATTTGTAGTGAAGGTTTTGAATGGTTCCACAGCGTGCATCTGATTGTATTCCAAACAGTATGGCAAGTTGAACACTACAACGACAAGCGATTGCGACTGAACGTGTGACGACTGTCACTCAGTTGTTGTAGTGTTCACTTCTGTCGAACATTTAAATCAGATCTCAAATCCCAAACAAGACCAAGTCCAAAGCAATCGATAAGATCCATTGTGTACAACAAACTTCAGCTGTTTGCGCTCTAGGAGCAGTAAAGGTGAATACAAAAAGGCAACGTAGACCCAAATGACAGCAATTCAACATAGTATGATCGATAACTGAGTGAGCGTCAATGACATAAATATGTAAATTCAAGGTCATTGAGTCAGCCAGTGTCTGTATAACTGCCGTGTGGATGTCCAGTTGATACCGCCATCAGCCACGGATACACGGACGATTTCTGATGCAAACAACCAAGTGGATCAAGCGGGACTAATAGACGAATGGTTAGCGAGCCAGATCCAATGGAACCAAGAAATGCAGGTGGACTGGAACTGGACGGGCAGGTCAACTGAAAGCACTCAATCGAGTCGTAACACGATCCTAGATAATAAATAATCCTTGAGTACCAAAGTGGATCATTATCAACGAACCGTGCAGTTGCTTATTCATGTGAGGTAATTGGAGGATAAATCGACAGCACGTTGACTTCACAAACATGGGGCGATGAACTTCAATTCCTTGGTCTGAGCAAGGGTGTGTACTACTGAGATGAGCTCCACTGCGAACGAAAATGGAATCCAGTGGAACACCGTAGGTTATTATTCTATTTTGTTCACCTGCTTCTGTGTTTTACTTGTAACCCAGGAGTGCTTAATAGCAGAATCAGCGTGTGAAAATAACGCAGGCAGAAGAGGTCTGAAAGTTGTTAAAGGAATGTGTGATATCCGAAAGTTTCGCACAACTGTCTCATTTTAACGTGTTGTCTATGCTCCTCTTCTTCGTAGCATTTCGGCGGATTATTGATGTCTGTTGTGCAAATTTTCAGTCTAACCCTTGCTAACAGTGTTTTCCAGCCTTTTTCAAATGATCCTTTCAACAATACCTCCATACTGACCAGTGCAACTGACGCGCTTTTCAGATGGTCGTAGGTTTGATCGTAGACTTTACAATGCATATGTCCCCGCATACTGCCCTATTTCACCGATTCTTTTGATCATAGTTTCTTTTCAAATAGGGCTTTCCTTGTGTTTACTTGCCAGAGCAAGAATAGTTGGCGAATTCAATACTGTTATATACAAGAAAGTTTTTTGTTCGGTAGGCTGTATGTATTCTTCAAACATGGTTTAATTTAATACTTATATCTAACCTACCTACATTCCAGACGGTGAATATTATTCGCGACCAATGTGCTCGTTTGGAGAAAACTGCCATGAACATGGTAATGGGGTCTACCACAGCTCGTGACACTTCAAAGGAATCCCTCATGTCACCTCCCAAACGCCGTCGCCGTCTGAATTCATCCGAAAGTTCAACAGAAGAAAGATCCCGTTCACTGGAGTCCCATTCACCTGCAGCCACGACGTTTATACCTCTTGCGTTTCTGCCCAATCAGTCTGCTCTGGCCTCTGTGGTTTTGTCTACCATCCGTTTCGATTTACTGATGAGTTTGAACGAGGCGAAAATCGATCGGCTTTGTGTGCCAGATCGAATTCATCGTTTTGTCTGGTGTTTAGACGCGTGTGTTCGGAATCGCCGTATCGACCAGCGACATGCGAGCGGGCTGGCCTATCATTTGACTGTTCAGCGACAGCGGGCCAAGAAAATGGACGCACACGCCGAGGATCAGGCGCGTGACTCGGTCGACGATGGTGGCACTCGCCAGGACAGCTCTTCAAAACGCGGTGTCAGTACCGGTCGTTCGAAGGCTGGGAAATCCACTTCCTGTAGCAGCACCAAAGTCCTGACGAAAAAAACGGATGTGGAACCGGATCAGTCGGGTGAAGAGACGAACGAGTCCGAAAAAGACACGGAAAGCAACTTGTTCGAAAGGTCAGAACAAACTCTACCGGCTAAAGTGAGGTTTTTCTTACTCGATACTGTTTCGCGGTGACAGTACTAGTATATAAACCTGATACCGCGGATTCGACAGGGCGTTGGTTCGAATCTCGGCCACCGTAATTGCATCCGTCCAAGTTTACCTTTGATAATATTTCCCAATTCATACATTGCTTGGTTGTTAGCCTGACAGATAAATTTGTCCTCACTTGCGCAGCACAAGGTTACTGAGTGGCAATGGAGGGCTAACTGTCACAAGTTGCCCAACCCACTTTTAATACGCCTGCTTTGCGAATGTGAACCACTTGACAGTATCCAGCTCACATATGGCACAGTATCAATACTACTTCCTGTTGGATCATGTATTGATGGGATGCTGTGAGGCTGCTGGAAACATATGCAAATAACTGGGCAAAGAATTATGAAATAGCTGTTCCGATAGATCTTCCCTGGCAGCTTCTGCTTTGGTTGACCCCCATTTTCTATTCTCTTGGGCACAGCCTCACTATTTGTCTTCATGAGTCTCTGTACTCGTTGACGGAAGCACTCCACTCTGTGACTATTTCCACGTAAATGCCTCTGTATGCCCTCACCTTTGGGACTACATTATTTGAACCGATTTTGATTTTTTTCTTTCGATTTAGACAGTAATACGCCTAAATCAGGGGTCGTGAATGTCCAAATGACGTCTGTCATCTTGAAGCCTGAGTCCTCTCTTGAAGATATGTTTATGGGAACACCATCATCACCACTTTGTCAGTTGATGGTGATGGCGCTAAACTGCTGTACAAGTACTCCGGACTAAAAGACGTGCATCGGTTTCACGATGTACGACAGAAAGAGTGGTACCTATTTCATAAAAACCATGTGCAAATTTAAGCATCCAGCGTCAAGATGTCTATCCCATGTAAATAAACCGCCGATTGGCAAATAACTACCCAGCGATATCCTTGTTGTTTTCAATATCCTTGCTCCACATACGACTGGCTTGAACAACGCCACAATTCGCGCTGTTGCGGTCGGTTGTCCATCCTCCTCCTTGACGCCTGCAGCTATAGGATGGATAGGAGACAGTTCTTGACTGATTGATGGCCACTTGTACTATCTTGCCAATCGAGAAATTACTCCCTGCATATTTTGTACCATTGAGCTGGTAACTCGGCACAGAGTGCATAACCTTGAAACTGTTAGGTGCACACTCTTATACCATCGTTCACTCAGTGTGTTATTGTGGGATTTTGTCTCCGTTGGCTCACGATGCTTTCCCGCCATCTGCCTTTCGTTACTGTTGTCTGTGAAAGCTTCTAACACTATTCGTGTGAACGCGCATGTCTACTTCGAAGCATTCTCGGGTCGGTACCCGGAGATCCGATCGTTCTTCTGACTCCTTTGATTAAGACTCGTCTTCAGAATGTCGTTGGAGCAATATTTCAACTGTACGCTCTTTGGTCTCTCTGGTCACTGCTGATATAAGCCATACAAAGGACAATGACATCATTCACTAGACTCGAACAGATCATTCCGGCTACTGAGATGTGGCTCGAATCAAAGTGCTGTCGTTTTTAAGAGGACTAATTGTAAAAACCGTTGGCTTCGGTTGGGTTCGAACTGGTGGCAGAAACATCATGTCCAGATGCATCAAGTGCTTCGCTAGTTGAACTACATAACCACGCCTGGAGCTTGAACTTCCCACATTGGGTCTTCTCTTAGTTATTAAATTTGCTGCACCACTTATCAGTAATAAATTCCAGTGCTCATCATTAGTGCTGATGAATTCCGGTTTGGTCTGTTTGAGAAATCTTGACGTAACAGTCTATCCACTGAATAATTTTGGGGATTCCATGACAAACGATTGTGTGGATTACTATCAGTGCGAAAGTTCCGAGCTTGGCTTCGTAGCTCAGCTAGTGGAGAGCTTGCAGCGTTTCGGCATGGTGTTTCTGTCGCTGGTTAGAATCCAGTGGAAGTTTTGTTTTTTCGCAATTGGGTCTCTTCTAAATTATCAAATCCGCCACACTATTTATCAACGGTATTGTCGTTGATAATACTGATGGCGTTTGTTTGAGATGCACCCTACTGTAGTAGCCTATTGCATTCTTGGTTTAATTTTCTTTCAACAGCACCACATCTTCTTATGATGCACAACTACATGTTCCTTCGTTATCCTGTTTATAACTTTACACTGTTCAATATCTGACGATGTGTCTTTTGAAACAAGTAATATTCCGCTACTACCACTCTGTCATTTCTCCAGTCTACCTTTACATGTTTTCGTATACATTCCTTTGCAGGGATATGCATTTGGCCTGCCGGGACCCTTGGGTACTATACACTATTTGTACCTCGCTTATTCGTTACACGTTGAATGGCATATATGAAGACAAACTCCCTCGCGTAAGTCCCACTTCAACCCCACCGTCGACTTCTTGCTCCCCTGCCTATTTAGTATCAACCTTAGTCGGCATCTGAAGGTAATAACAGGGATTCGCATGACTGTCCAGAGTAGAGCGACAATAGGTCGGTGGACTAAAAGCTATTTCATATAGATTGAACATCACACGACTGATCGCAGATGTCGCATTCCCAATCGGTCCCTTTCGAAACGAAGTACTAGACTCGAGTTTGGCTCTTATAAGAACTCGTCAGTAGTGCAACCTGATCGTTATTCACGAACGAAAGTGGTTGAACAATCACATATGGTAATTTGGTCGTGCTTAATGTGAGGTCAGTGGCGCAGTGGTCCACACGGTTGCCTCATGAAGAGCGTGGTTGGAGTTTTAGTCCCGACTGTGGCAAGAATATGCACTACTGATAAGCTTTAATGAGGGGGAAACTCGAGTCTAGTGGTTCTTTTCGAAAGGAGTCGACTGGAAAGTCTATGGAAATTCGACAGCTGCGATCAATTGTGGGTGACTTTCAATCTATATGAGATAGTTTCTAGTCCACCAACCTCCGCGATTGTCGCTCTACTCTGGACGGTCATGCGAATCGCTCTTACTACCTTCGGATGCTAAAAATTGTACAGCTCGATAATGCGACTAGTCCACTTACGTTTTTTTCGCTTAGCCCTACTTCATTTTCGTTGTCTCTACACCGGTCATCATATCGGTTTGCGATTTGACATGTGTGGCCTCAGTCTGATTTGTACATTTTGTTTGTTGATGACGACTCCCATTTTCCATGTTTATTCCATTCCAACCAAGGATATCCCGGAGGTGAGTTTGCTGGTGCACTTCCTACTATTAGGCCTTGGTGAGGACTTTCAAACACCCTGTTACGATAACACTGCTGGCCGAGAAAAAGATCGCCTGAATTCAAAGCGAAGCTGTCAAATAGCAGAAACCATGGGTGAGGATACCGCGGTTACAGCTTGTGTATCTAAGGCGCTTATTGGGCATATTTTACCTGCCATTGCTCAGCTGCAAGTGCTGACTTGGCGTGCTCAAGTGGCCGAAGAGATACTCGGTTCATGTAGCCAAATTTGGCCAGGAATCGCATGTTCTGGGTCAGCCACCAGTGCTCGTCGAGGCAGCGTTGGTGGTGCTCAAGATGCTCGAGAAGGTGACTTACCACCGGCTGCATTACAGAAACAAATTACATGTGAGTAAAATAAAGTTCGTTGTGGCTTTTCAACCACTTCTCGAGTTTACTATTTGTGACGCGTCTTAGTAACATCGATTGATGGCACATACCCCTGTTTGAATGTCATTTTCTGACTATTGCTTGCTACTGAGATCATAGACAGTGTGGTTCCTTTTCTACTTGACCAGGAAACGCATTTTGCCTCAGCCATATGGTTTTACATAAAAAGCTAAAAGCAGTCACCAGTTATCCAGTGGTGAAGCCTTCGTGGTCTACATGGTCGATGGCTAGGGACGTTAGAGAAAATGAGGGCTGACCGGATCCAGCTATTGAAAGGTTACCGTTGTTTATCTGATTTGTTCATGAAGTAAGTGTGCGGAATGTAACAGTCCAGTGATAATCGTAGAGCAATGCTATCTTGTCCTCAATTTTGAATTAGTTGTTTGTTCACCGTTGTTCGTATTTGTTATTCGCTTTCGTGTTCAGTAGAATTTGGTTGTACGCAAATTGTACGCAAATTTTTACTTACTAATTGCTATTCTCCCCTTGTCAACTAACGTTTTTTCAAATGATTGCATGGCATTTAGGTGTTGGTGTCAAAATAGGTATGCATTGTTGTCCATGATGATGAGGAGGAGACACGTTGTTGCATGCCAGCCTAGCTTTAGTGAGCGACTTACAACTATTGACACTCATGGAATTGCTAGAAATCTCTGGAATTGTTAGAAGCCAGACGGAAGGTTTCTCCTGGCAGTTTACAAAATAAGTCCAAAAGAGATATCCGTAGGAAGCTGAAACGTAGTCTAAAGGCTGATCGTGAGGCTTAGTTAATGGAAAAAGTTAAGGAAATTGAAACCGCCTTTCTTTCAGGGAACACCGGCAAATCTTTAAGCTGATCCGTGCTACTGGTCCCAGGCGACCCTCTGTCAGTGAAGCTATCAGCGAGGCAGATGGCACACTAATCTATAATAAGTCCAGAAGGTTGGAGCGTTGGGTGGAACACTTTGAGGGTCACTTTGGCTGGCCTCCTGCTTCTGCTGTGCTGCCACCACAAACGTGTGATGTAACGCCCTGGTCGGTAGATCTAGAACCACCCAGTGAGACTGAGGTTCGCAATTGCATCTCGGCTCTCAATCGTAATAAGGCTTCTGGTCCAGATTATCTCGTGCCGGTACTTTTTAAAGAAGGTGGAGAGGTGTTTGTTGAGGTCTTGACTCAGTTGTTTCAACTTATGTGGATGACTGAGACCATCCCTCCGTGCTGGGGTGACTCGATAATAGTTCCTATATTCCAAAAGGGTATCAGGAGCTCTTGTGAAAACCATAGGGGAATTAGTTTGACCCCAATCATTTCTAGGGTTCTGGCATCCATTATACTTTGTCGACTCCCTGCAGTTCTGATTGGCTGAATGGGACCATACCATCCGAGCTGGGCCGGCCGATCGATGTGTCGTGACGCGTCCTGGCTGTCTCGTTAAGAGAAGCGCCTCCTAACACTAAGGATGCCAGCTAGTCGTCTGCCACACCGAGCATTGTTTGCTGACGTTGCGGTCGATTGGCGCAAGGTGCGAGATGGATAGATGATGACCTGGTGTAGAGAAATGAAATCGTGCACAAGGGGGTTGGTCATTGTAGATCGGGTTCGTCCCCCGGGCTGCAGCCCTGGCGATTCACAGAGTCGGTGGCTTGGGACGTTAGATGAGATGCCGGGTAGTCGGACTCAGTGGCGTGAATGTTGTGGTTGTTTTTCCGAGTTGTCTGTGAAGTGAGTGGATTTAATGACGTGGGGTAGTGAAAGCCGTAAGGAAGCTGTCTTGCGGATGATATCTTACTTTTACTTACAGGTCGGTTGTTTGTTTTACAAATTGTAGTTACCTTGATGTTGTATGTTTGAATATAGACGTAGCTATTTTAGTGGTTAGGTCCCCTCCCCTTCCCATTTTTTTCTTCTCTCCTATATAGGGTTTGCTTTTTCTCCTTCGTGGTAGTGTCATATTTAGGCATCAGTGTGAGCCACTGATGTATTGCTGTCTATGTTGATGATGATGATTGTTCCAGGCGCGGGCAATTTAGGCGCCGCAGGTCATCTGCTCCCGGTAGCGGAGACTAGTTAAGTGGACATTCCCTCACCAACCCCATTGTCCATTTACGAACGTGAACGTTGGCCTTATAGGAGAAGAGGAAGGGGAGATTAGGGATAGGGAATGTGAGGACAGAAAGTATGTTGATAATAGTTTTGGTGGTCCGATAATCCATTTTGTATCACGTTGGCTAAATTTCGTAAAATATTTATTCATTAACCTTGTGCATCCGATTTTCAACGATCAGATGCCAAACAAGTTGTTAGAAGTAAAAGATGTTTTTGGTGAACTGTCCGTTTTCGGTTATCGTCGGGCCAATTGCATAACACTACGTCATCATGGTTGTCAAGCGGGCAAAATCAAATGCAATTAGTCACATAATCACGTCACGCAGTCGTGAATTCGAGGGCACTTAGGTGACAAAGATGACTTCCTGGGTGTCAGATCGGTAACGGAAGGTCATGGTAACCGTATGGCCTCTACAAATTTCTTCTGAGCACACAACTGTTGATTGCGCAACCAAATTCCGATTGTTTCCGCGGTGGCAGGAAGTAGAAATTTGACTCCTCCTGATTGACAACTGGGAAAGTGGTAAATGAGCTTGAAAGCTACTTCCGGTGAGACTTGATGTCCTGAGTCAACAAGGTGTGCCGGAATTGCACTCGAAGTGGACTTCACCTCACCCTTAGTCAGCCATGTTGGGTTGTGCTCATGTATCCTCTGAGAAAGGCGCATGGTTGTGCGACCGACTTAACCTGCTCCACAGGGTCATGTGAAAGAGTAAACACAAAATGAGGTCACACATTTAGGCATCGTATCTTCGAGTTGTATGTGGACCACTGGGTTGGATCTAAACGAGATTCGCAGTTGTGCTTCATTGTATATCTTTTCAATTGCGTTACTTATGCTACGAGTCACCAGTTCAGCCAACGCCTCGCCTTTGTAGTCTAGTGTCATTCACTGCCACATCCAGGAAGGATATTCGTCCATTTTTCTCGGCCTCGAGTGTAAAGTTGAGATTAGGGTGTGCTGTGTCCGCCTCAGCAAATAGTCCATCCAGATTAACAGTTTCGTCAACTACACAGGTGATATCGTTCACGTACCTCTTGTAGAAAGTGCTATTGTAGTCCTAGCGTAGGCCTTACTAACATTGCCATAACACTGCCACCAGTGGGTCTAACGGTGACCTTATCACAACGCCCTCCTTCTGACAGTACCCCTTCCAATCTGAAAACAGACTGTTCGCCAAAACATCTTTTAATTCCAATGAACTCATGGGGCTATTCGAATCGTTGAAATAAACCATTTCGTGTACCCCCATATCCTAAACAGATGCGTCCAATTCCACTGCTGTAAACATTCCCACGGACTACTTCGTCCATCCAATCGGCTATCTGATTCTGCAATACCATGCATTGTTTGCCCTGGAACGCAACGAACTAGCCGTCCTTCGGGCTTTGCTAAAAGCGGTTGCCAATGTAACACAACAACAGTTGCGAGCTAACCGTCTGGCAGGTAAAGCAGTCTCAAACAAACAAGGACCTGGTTCACCTCCTATGTCGCCCTCGGGAACCGCGGGTGTACAAATTCAATTTCGCTGGCGACCAGAAATACTGCAGGTGAGTGATTTCGTAAGCATCATCTCCTTGTGAATATACTTATGTTTTTTTTAAAATCTGAACTCTGTCAGCATGGCCATATGTGTTGGTTGCATTCAGAATAGCGCTACATTGTATCCTTGTCTTTCCCTTTGTAGGCCTTAGTACTGGGCCTTGTGCGTTTGCCGCCTACGGCATCGGCTTTTGTGGACAGCAGTCGCACTGGTTCTTTAGCTCGAAACGTCGGCTCTTCCACTTTGAACGATAATGGCGTTCACCGACATGTCCAATTTGGAACTCACTGTTTCCAGCGCAATATCGAACAACACAAACGATTCACTTTCCACGACTAGACCAAGCGTTAAATCCGGTTCAGCAACAATCGGACAAGGTGGTGGAAACGGTATTTCCGAAACGCGGCCAACTCCTGGACGTGTGCTCATCACACGCGCAGAACTGGCCTCGTTGTTGCGTGCCAGTCTAGCTTTGGTGAACGATTTACAACTATTGGTTTTAGCTCAATTGGCACTCATGGTTCCAGGTCCGGGCAATTTAGGCGCCGCAAGTCATCTGCTCCCGGCAGCGGAGACTAGTCAAGTGGACATTCCCTCACCAACCCCATTGTCCATGAGCGAACGTGAACGTTGGACCCATACTTTGGCGCGTCATTGTGTTTTTGTTTCGTCTACTGCGTCGGATGTAACTTCTACCACAACGACCACAGGTGTTGGTCAAGAGACAGACGTATCAGTCTCGTCCGGTACGTCAACGGGGACTGTTGTGTCGTACAAATCCAATGATTCACGCGTTCTTCTTGCGTTGGAGTTCCTCCGAAAAGATCTGGAGAAAAATGTGGTACGTGCTTTTATTTGTTCGTTGATTACTAATGAATAGTAGGGGATTATTTTTTCCCATGTCGATTGAACATCACCTACAGTTGACCACAGTTGTTGAATTCCCATTGACCCGGCTATGGTAAAGATATACAATACGGATGAGTTTTAGTCAGAAGAAACTCGAGTCTTTTGCTTTTTTTCAAAAGGGGCCGACTGGAAAGTCTATGGAAATGTGACAGCTCCAATCAATTTCGGGTGGTGTTCAATCTATATGAAAATCAGAATACCCTACTACTCATCAGTAATCAAATACCGCTCAACAAGTCAATGATTTCTTTGATTTCAACTTGGAGAGAAGTCCTAGTAGCAGGGTTGTCGATTAGAGCTAACAAACAGTAACTGTGTCTTCTCTCGAGGTAATCGGACAACCTGATCATTATTCACGAACGAAAGTGGTTGAGCGTTCACATATGATAATTCGGTCGTGCTTAATGTGAGGTCAATGGCGCAGTGGTCCACACGGTTGCCTCATGAAAGCGTGGTTGGAGTTCTAGTCTCGACTGTGGCAAGGATATGCACTACTGACAAGCTGTAATGAGGGGAAGACTCGAGTCTAGTGCTTCTTTTCAGAAGAGGCTGGCTGGAAATTCTGTCTGAATGCGAAGGCTGATTCTTTGTTTATTATCTTTGATAGCCTACCTGGATGTCTTGCTTCTGTCCGCTTGTAATAAATTTCAAATAAACGCAACAGGAACAACATTCTGGCTGTTTAAAGCATCGTCGTGTCATGGGTTTTGTCTATTTCGTGTTCATGTGCCAGACTTAGCTTCTTGCAGCGCGAGTCATGCATAAGTTGATCTTCCGCTACTTTCGATTTTCATATTTCACAGGGTTATCGTGAAACCACGTTCTCTAATAATTTGGTGTTCTTTCACTTTTTCACAGACATCTCATTCTCTACCGCTCACTCCAACAAATCTGTCGGGCCCGAGGTCCGGGGCACAAAGTCAATTCACACCCCTTCTTTCCAGTACGAACACGGGTAATTTGGTGAATCGTGGCTTTCAGATTCCATTCCAACCGGATTCGACTTGGGCTGGAGCTACTCCGCGCAGTCCCACCTCAACGACGAAAACTGCTCGTGCTGCTTCATCTTTTTTCCCCACGACCACGTCAATTGATTTTCAAGGTTATGCTACTACTCCCTCAGGCTCCTTCTACAGTGGTTCTTGCGCGTATATGGGAGCCTCGCATCTGTCAATCGGCACACCATTGACCAATCCAGGCCTAATGGGAGCCACTCCAAATCTAAGCAACATGGCCTTTGGGCAGAATGCAGTCGTTCCGCCTACACCTCGCAGGCCGTCCACACCACCACGTGAATTCCGTCCCTCATCGCCAATTTCCACCATTACGAGTTTGACTCAGTCGAGCTCCAGGATGAACGCGTTCAGTATGCCTTCCCAGTCTTTCAATACTGAATTTACTTCATCTTGTCCCTCACCATCGGTTCACCGATCGGCAAACGGTAGTGTTTGTCAGGCTCCAGTGTATCCAAGACCGCGATCACCTTCGCCAACAAGCGAATGACGATTTGTTTGTGTATACTGCACCGAGCTGTACAGTGCCTTTTCCACAAGTACTCAACTCGTTTTCAGTTCTTCTATCATACATCGACTGCCTAATCACTGGGAATACAACCAACATAGCCGTAGTAAACTGTTGATATTTGATTGTACCAGATTGAGAATTTCTTTTCCCTGTTTAATCTTTGTAAATGTTTCTTTCGTAACTACACTTCTGTCCAGGCGAACAGTCGTTCTCGCTTGATTTTGAGTGGTGTGTTATTACCGGCTCACTGGGTTGTACTGAAGTGTATTCCGAGTGGGACTGTCTGTTTGAGCAACTTGCTGTGCTGATCATAAGCCTCTCCTTTGTTTCAGCTTTCAAGGAATTTGGTGGAGGTCTTCATATTATCTTATCAAGGACCACCACCGGTTGACTGATGATGCCTTTTTCTCTTGTTTAAATTGAACACATTGTGATCAAACTGGTGTTTCGCCTACTCTCTGCAAGTATGTCTGATATTTCGCACTATTTCTGTTTTTCTAACAGTGTTTGAAGCTACTATGAATCTATGTACGCGGAACACAGCCGTTTACTCTTTTTTTATCACCCAAGAACTAATGTGTTGCAAGGGCGTTTTATTTAGTTCGGTTATTGTTTGTCAGTGTTCTTTCGTTTTAACACAACTCTTCCTTCTGTTGTGTTCTCACAAATCTGGCCAATCGTGCGTCGCTTAGTTCGAACGAAAGCTGTCCATAGATCCTCCGTGCGCTCGAACTTGTGTCTGGTAGGTGGCACGTCTTTAGATCATGTGCGCCGTGCACATTCTTGCTCACGTACTGATGGTTCAACAGATTCTCGTTGAGCATATTGATGTTTCGTACGTATTTTTCAGCTCTGCTTGATGTTTTGGTTACATATCACATTCGCAGTCCCGCGTAGTAGTCTCCATAAATACTCCATCTCCATTCATATAGATTCGCCTCTATTCTTCATAGGTCAAATTTGACTTCCTAAGGTTCCCTCATTTTTAAAATCTACCCATATACCTATTACATTGATTACCCTTTTAGGAAGCCATCCATTCGAGTTCACGAAAAAATACTTCAAAAATATATGTGTGCATATTGGTCTTCTAGTCTCTATCTACGTCAGCAGACGAAATGTCAGCGCAGTTACCTGTGGCTTTAATATACTGCTAATTACAGGCGGGTGAATGATTGGAACTCGTACAATAGCACTGAGTCCGTTGCTTGAGCTGTTCTGTTGACCAGTTCAAAGTATTGCTTCATCAACAAAGTTTAAATGCAGTACCCGCGTAATGATCCCGATGAGCAACTTCTCTTCAAATTTGGAGTAGTTTAAAGTTGATTTGCGGCAGGAGATGTATAGATCACATTTTTACCTTCCGTCAATTTTTGGAGCAGCGTCATGTGTACCGCCGGCCAACAATCGCCGTGCGTCACTTAAACGCAAGGGTGTACCTACCAAGTCTGTGAACATACTGTCGGCGCTTTATTTCCATACTTCTGCTCAGGTTAGGGTTTACGGTGAGCTGTCTGACAATTTCAGCACCAGGAGCGGCGTTCGTCAA
>JTDE01000912.1:49161-75818 GCA_014338405.1 Paragonimus skrjabini miyazakii
AATTCATTACCAGAGCCTCAATCCTTTTATCTGGTTTCAGAATTATAATATTTTCATCTCCTTTCAGTTGTTAGAGAGCTTCCAAGTATTCACCAATTAGACAGTACTCTTATTGTGTTGGAGACCATTGGAAGTTGTGTGACAGAGCAACTGACTAGGCCAACGGCCATTATCTGTAAATGTCGAAACAAAAACCTTTAGCTGAGCATACAAATTCTAAAAATTGTGAATCCATCAGGATTTTATTTGTATGCTTTCGTGGCAGTGAAAATTTCAGTCCCATTGAGGGTGCTTCCAGCTGTGTTCGCATAAACAGAGCGAATCACAGAGAAAAGCCATTTCTAAGGCAGCCGGTTCCTAGTCGATTGACTCTGGCCATCAAACAGAATGAGGCCTTATCATCCATAACGTTCGTCGAATCCACTCAGAAATATCAGAGTACAGGCATTATCAAAAGTAAAGACCACTGTCAACAGATACCACAACTGATTTGATTCTGAAGCCACTTGGAACCAACAAATACGTGTCTCATGGTGACCATTCCTATGTGTTCACCAACATTCCCACCCTTCTCCAGTAGACTGTGATCCATTCCACACCCGTGAATTCTGATGACTTACTTGACTTGTTTTGATGTTTATATATAACTGTCACATATTGTAAATAATTGTAAAATCTCGATAAGAATTGCTGCTGGTAGATGTTTACTTTGATAAGTTTACGAGCTTCCACATGGCTGACAAATCTTATAATGAGGCACGCGGGAAAATAATCACACTGCAACCACTATGCGATGTTAGACCGAATTCCCCTAACAATCAAGTTGGTGATGGGCGTGTATCGTGTACATTTTGGAAATACTGAACTACGCTGTCTTTCAGGTCCGTTCGCTCACAGTTGTTGTTTGCTGTTTTCGCTTGTAGCGTTATGCTTGCAGATCGCGTGTGATCTACAAAAATAGGTTGAAAAGTGCAAACATACATAACAATGGATTCAGCGCATGTGAATTACTTACTTCCCTCAGATTGAAGTCAGGTGGTAGCTTTGATAGTATATCGGCAGCCAAATCGAGCACAGTTGCTTCTGGAGATTTTCCAGTGCCACCTTTTTGTCGTGGAAGTGTGAGCAATATCCCAGCGAAGAGCTGAACGGGAGTGAACAAGCAATGCATTACAAGGAATACGTGGTTTGCTTGAAATGGTTTTGTAGGACCCGTAGCGATTTGACATAAACAACCATACATATATATCTCTCACTTGAACAGTTTCTTGATTGTCTTTGGTTATGTCGGCATTGTCATGCAGACCATACACCTCAGGGAGTGGGTTGATCGGTAAGCTTCGGATGTAGTCCACAAAGTCCTGATGCGTACCGTCAGACGGGCAGTAATATATGCCGGATGGCGATAACCTGTTTCATGCATGAGGATATCATAGATTATGGGCGTGTTCTAATTATTTCACATGATACATAGGCCAATAACGGAAATTCAAACTATTAGGCTCACCTGATAATGTTGTATAGTTCTCAACGCATCTGAGACGCACATTCGGCAAAATCAGATTGCACGATTACTTGATTACTTCGAGCATTCTCGTCAATCGCACACACACAATCTAAAAAATTGCTTGATTTGATCTGACTAGACTAAAAACAATCACGACCTGAACACCAAACGTCTCGTTGAGTCTATCGCTCCTGGACGTTTATACCATTAACTCTACAGTATGGTTTCTTAAAAAACCACGAATGTCCAAGTAATGTACATATACATGTTCATGCGAGGAACCAGCTGTATTGGATACGCTAGTGAATCTTGATACCATAGGGGTGGTTGATAAAATCGATGGAGTGAAAAGGGAAGTAAATATGAACGTAACTTACTAATTATCGAACATTATGTAACTTAGCTATGGACCAACAGAGTACACAGATTCATTCAGCAATTTGATGGGTACTGGAAGATCGCATTTACTAAAATTCGACGGAGGATCATTATTAACCAGTACCATTCACCATTCTTCACAAACCGGTCAAGAATGAAATAGAGCTTACTGTAGCAACCAAACTCATTGGACTATTAGCAGATAATGAGCTAACTCAAACCTAGTGTTAACCTCAACGAAGTAGAAATAGAAGACGAGAAGCTGTGGATACAGTTACGACTTTATTCTGAGTCGCAAATACTTTTATAGATGGCAATATATAAAGTAATTAGTTATACGATGTGGAACAATGTTTCTACACTCACGTTGCTCTTTTACCTAAGTGAACCGCGGCGGACCTTCCTGGTTGACAGCTGATGGACGAACAGTATTAGGATAATCAGGACATTCGTGTATGGTTATACTGGTGTTGTTCTGATTGGTGGACCCGAAACTATGACGCGTTGTGGTCTGCAAAACGGCCGTCCTGAAAACTACGACTGCCATACTTATTTCTGCAAAGATTATCTAGGCAGTGGAATTCGTTTTTTAATCCTACCCTTCCGGCTTAAACCTTCTGTTAATGTGAAAACTTATGATTGGCAAACCTGTATGAGACTATCGAGCTATGTCATCTCACTGGCTCACTGTGGTAAGCAACTAATCTTCACCTAAATGCGGGATGTGTTTTGGTGCAATACCATAACTACTTTTGTGGGTTGTTTTCAGCAATTTCAAAAAGATCACATCAACTCAGTTCGATTTTCCCAACCAGCATACTGCACCGTTGGTTGGAAAGGTTCAACACCAAATTTGTTACTGGTTCATCTGATCTTACGAAGCTTATGTGTCAGAAGTGAGACTTTATCAGTAAACCAAATTAACGATTGGTTATTACTGCTGCCGAAAGTTCAATTTTAAGGGATCACACAGCAAAATTCTCTGTTATGTGATAATATGATTCATTGTAAGGTTTTTCATTATCAAGACGCCAGACGGTGCCAACACGAGTTCACGTCAAATCTTCCAGCTGTGTCGATCCGTTTAAGTGGAGTTGCAGTTGTCAACCCATACTCCAAGTAAAGCAATACTGAGTCATGATGAGCGTGCCACTTGGTTTGATTGTTTAATATGATAACTGTGCAAACTACAATTTGAACAGGAAAATCTATTACCTATCAAGCTTCACTCATTCTAGCGCCGATGTCCTAGCACGACGTTAGATCAGTTGCTGTCTATTAGCATTGCAGCACTTTGTCTCTTGCCTCTTTTGGTATGTACGTATCTACCACGATAAGTTTGTGCACGTGATCCGTTGTCACAGCGGCCAGCGGACAAAATTTATGGTCAGATTCTGGGGATATTCGAACATTATAAATTAGCGTAACGTAAAAGAACGACCCACAACAGGGCGGACTAACATCAGACCAGTCTGAATGAAATCTGGGAATGTGTCAAGAGATTCCAAATGTTTACGGCGCTCTTTGGAACGTGAAGAAAGAAAATCAAATAGCAGATCTCCTAAACAGCATTTTGTCGTGAGCTGCATTCATTATTAGACAATCTCTCCTATCCGAATGCCTCAGCTTCCTTGTCATTCGATTAGTTGCAGAAGTTACTGCTACAGCACGTGCTTCCCGTCAACATCCAGGTTGCAAAACGTGCAACATTCAAGTCACTTACACGTTCAGCAATTAGCAGATTTCTTGAGATAATCTAACAGTTATAAAGTGAAGAGTTTTCTGTAACTTCCGTGATAAACTGGATTGCTTGATTGTCACGCTCCATGTTACTGATTTGTAAAAAGAAATGGCTTGACAACTATTCCCGGAACATTTGACAACAAAAAGGTAGTACAATTGCCACTAGTGTAGAATTAGATTACATACTATTGCATAGGATCAAATCGCAGAACCCGGCGGACTGCGAAACATAGGGATAATTCACAAGACCCTCACAATTATTAAGCAACAGTGTTGGCCCAGTTACGATCTATTTGACGATTCCTTAAGGCTGTAATTTATTCATGTGATTATACGGGTCAGTGAACAGCTTGCAAATCATTAGTAACACCTGAGTCAGACTAGGGAGATGAATGCCATTGAACCAATAACTTCCGTTTATTCCTTGCAATGGAATTCACAGAAGAAGATATTTGTCTACAGCTGTTAAGATTCATATCTAAATTGTGAGAAATAATTCATTGTGAATATATGAAATAGAGAGGATCGTATTTCTAAGTCTATTATATCACCCGGTTCCCGATGTGTTTTTGGTGTTGAAGAAAACGGCTTTATAATTGTATGAAGTTATTGACCAATGTCCAATTCGTATGCGAGTAACTGACATACTAATTGCTGTTAATGACTATAAACCTGTCAGTACATTTTCTTCTGAAATGACATACAAACATTCTGGGGTTGAATGTATTAAGATAGCTTAATTTGTCATGTAAGTTGAATACTGTCCACAGTTATGATCCGAATGAGGCATTCTAATTCTAGTTTGGTAACTTGACTGCTCAGACAGCACAAGAATTAAAGAAATACGAACAACGATGCTGAAGTTGAATGGAACATCAGTTTATTTGAAATTTCATGGAGTAAAATGAAAAAAAAGAAAACGATAGACAATGTGGTGAGTTCAGCGGAATCTAAAATACCCTCTAAAATGAATACATTCCTCAATAGCACAATGGCTAGATACAGTGATTCTGACCACGGCGCAAAACCAGTTGAATTTGTCAGTCAAAATAAAGCCTCAGTCAAACGGAGACCTGGTGATAAGATTCGCCTCAGAACGCTTGCGGTTATGAAAGTGGGCGAGCCGTAGCCGAACAGATTGATGGAAACAAGAGTTTAGTCTGATCATCAAGCAGTAGTACGTAGTAAAGCCAAACGGAAAAGCCCAGTTATGTATATCACAACGCGAAGGACAATCTAACAACAGGCGAATCCAATCTTGTTTCAAGATGCAACATTAAGATTGAACAAACAGCCACATACTACGGTCAGTCCAAAGTATTTTCTTTATCACGCAACAGGTTCGCGGTAAAGTCTAATTCATAAAGCTATTAAAAGTCTCCAGCTCCCGCTTATCGCACTATGATAGACTGGTTAGTGGCCAGTATCATTCCTGGTTTTTAGGGCGCGTTTGTGTCAGACAGTGGAAGGGGAGATCACACAAACGGTTATCAAGGCAGTTCCCTAAAACTCAGTATGACACAGTAACACAGCAAGGAGTGACGATGCTACTGGTGTTACCCATACAGCGTACCCACCCATAACAAACATGTCCGAAAAAGACTTAATGAAGACTTTTATTGGTTACAGAAACACTTAAAACCGATATTTGATTGTTTCTGTAATCAAGAGTGGACGAGGCGACAAATCTTCGGAGGTCTCAGTCATGTACAGTGCTCATGTCTGCGCATGACGCAAGTACATAACGGCTGGTACCGAGTTCGATTCCATTTGGACACTACGCTCGATATCGTAGAAACTTCAAGTCACACAATATCGATCGGTAAGACAAAAGTGAGGACAACATAACCAGAATTCTCAAGATGGCATTCTATCGTGATCTGCAGAAACAGATTACACAATAGCTTTGAGAGATATTCAGACGTAGGGTATCTGATACCTACCGGATTGTCTTATACAGATCTCTTTGGACTGAATGGAGAAGAAAAGCTGCAACTATAGGGTCAATAGAGCAACACTAAGCACAACAACGTTGAATTGCAAACATAGGTTGAAGCAGCTGTCTTAACAAGAATACGTTTGCAAGTGGCCTGCCATTTTTCTTCTGTCATTGCAAACAAGCTCAATTGGTGCACAAAGTTCCACAGGACGTCGACATGTGAAACACACAAATATACAGCTATTTACACAGTGGTTGTAGATGTACTAACTGTATACCAACTTCAACATGTAAGTCTCGTCAAGAAATTATCTGCTCCGCAAAGTGATGTAAAAATCTTATAGAGTTGTTAAATTCTGTGTGGATCTTTCTAGTGGACTTAGTGGAGTCCCCAAAATACAACGGTGTCAGCTACCAGTCCCAGAGCACCATTCATACGAAACTGGCTGAGAGCATGTGAACTGCAAAATTGGATCTGCCGTTTATAAAACCATTAAAACTAGAAGCGAATACCAGAAACGAGTAACTTGTTTACGTTAATGATGTTGCGCGCTTTTTATCCTATCAAGTGTCCAGCTTTGGATTAAGCTTTGGGGGCAAACATAACAAGCATAGTCCAACATTGCTGATGCACGTTACCGCCATTCATTGAACTGCTTATGACACGTATTGCTTGGCACTACCACCACCATCAACAATAGCAATTCACCACTGTGGAAACTCCTAGGTTTTTATAGAGAGGAGGGAAGCTCGAGAAGGTTTCCGAAACAAGGTACCTATACCCTAGGAGTAAACAATTGAATTATGAAGTAGGATGAGATGAATCTGCAAGTCTTCTTACAGTTTCAGTTGTACCATTTCTTCAGTGTATTTGCATATTACCGTGATTGTGAAATAGAGGATTTGCCTGGCCGTGACTTACTTGTGTTTTTCTTCCTCTACAATTTCCCGATTATAGAAAATGCCAAGCAGCGAGATGAGCAGTCGTCGATCCTTGTCATCGGTAACGCGACCACCGTAGTTACATTCCCCGGTCAAATAGGTCAACGCCTCCAGAGGCAGTTCATCATACTGATCTAGAAACATCTGGAATATACCAAAACAAGTATTCACTGACCAGTTGTCAACTCTGTATCCAAATATTCCGTTTTAGCAGCCAACTTTATACAAATAGTCTACACAGGGTGTAATTGTTCTGGAACAACCTCAGGACAGTAAGAACTAATTCATATGGAGCCTGCCGCTGAACTACGCTTGTTGCTCCTCACCATAAATATAATTCCTCATGGTTTTAATCGTTACAAACCAGATCTTTTGTGCCTTTCGCTAGGTTCATCGCACAATTTAGGTTACAGTGGACCCAGTGTTCGAGGAGAGACCAACTCATTCGATCGCAAAACAAGATTTGGAGATAATTCACCTTTTCGATCATCTTAATTAGTTCACTATGTTATTACTTTACCAAAACCCGAGGTTACAGGCGATCACAGAGACAATACTGTTCAGAAAGCACAGACTGGCTCTTTATGTTCAGAAGATGTTGCGGCAACCCATGTTACTTCTATGTAACTGATATATTCTAGCTCGCCACCTTTGTATGGACAATCCAGTCCGTACGAGATACTGCTGTTTAATGAAAGGCGCTGACCAAATGTCACTGATTGTTTGATATAAGTTACTACTCAAGATAAGCGAACTGTCAACATCTCGCAGTATCTGTCAGGCTTCAGTGTTGCTAAACCAGATAAAGAACACTTAGTGGTGCAAATTTCTGTGGATGTGCGTATACTCTCAAGGATGTTAATCTGACCAGTGTCGGGGAAGTTGCCAGTTCCCCGAAAACATTGTGTGACCACAAGTGACAAAGTTCACCTGTGAGTGACCTTTACTTTTGCCATGGTCGTGCGCTGTTCCGGTCTTCACAATCGACCTACGCCCTCGTGACAACTGTTGTTGTCATCCCGACTACACACCTAGACTGTACTGTTTAGACTTTTGTCTGGACCATTCCCTTTGACCTTGCTTGTTGCTAGTCCCAAACCCTATAACTACGAACGGGCTTGTGACCATGTTGTCTTCGGATTGAGTGACATAAAGTAGCTCTGTCCGGAGGTCAGTCTTTTCTCCGTGTTCGTTCGTTAGCCTCAAGTGGTTGCGTTGGCCGGGAAGATACGTATTAATCGTGCATAGTTCGTAGTCAATTGTTCAGAACCGTTGAACGTCGTTCCGTTACCTACCGTTTCACTAATCGTTATTCTGTTGTCTGTTTACGCGCTCGTAGGCCGTATACGCAAGTTACAACAACAAGTTACCCCGATAATTTGTTCATGGGCCGCCTTCTCTGGCTGTACAAACTAGCACAGTCAGTCACGGAAATCTGTTGTGTCCTTAGTAAGCAATACTACCTAGCAATGTATAACTTGGCTTTGCCTAAAACACACTTTCGTAACTTCACATTGTGATGTGATCAAGGTCATACGTTTGGGCCGGCCCCCTGTGGTGTGTGACCTGCACCACGGCTGAGCGGCCTTCGTGCATGCACCCGCAGCGGCTTCAAACAACTCACAGTTTGAAACACCGGGTTCTCTTTACTAAATTCATCAGTTCGAAAAGAAGACATGTTGTGATATGTTAACACTTCGTTTACTCTCATCAATTGCAAACGTAAAACATGCAAGTTATATACAACATACATCTATTTGTCTGATTAGACTAAGAACAAACCTTAAGGGTTTCTGGAAGATCTGCCGCCGTGTGAGTGTTCACACATTTTTGGCTAAGTGGGAATTCATAATTGCATTGTTGGGTTTGAAAGCAAATTATGCAAGCTTAGTATGAATCATGCCAGTGCTTAAGTCAGTCTAAAGATACTTGAATCACCGGTGTGTGGGATCTATGGGAGTGCTGTAGCGGTCAGAATGAGAGTGACGTCTTTACGTAGAAGGTAGTTGACCAGCGATACTGACGAGAGTCAGTAAGTCACACCGATCAGACAACTGGATGACTGCCTGAAGTATGTTATGTATCATATATTTTCAGGCGAGCTCAGAAGAGTTGGATCATGTACCACAGACACATTGAGCCTGCCGTCACCATAAAGTCATACCGGGTATATTGACTTCGTTGTCTCTAACATATGCTATACACTAGGCTTCTGTTATGTCAACAGTTGACGGTCTTAATGCAGCATACACCATTCGATACTGCCTTAGTTCGGTGGGAAAGGATATGGCATTAGAATACATGTACTTAACAGACGTTTCAAAACAGCACTCTTCTTTTGAGTCTACACCTAGTCACTTAGGTCTCCATATTTTCCTTTGTGGGGAACTGGCTGAGCTTTGCTATTTCGATATTTGTACTGCCGCCTTAAGTTAGGACAGTTAATTCGTAGCCGATTCAAGACAACATGTGTGAAGATAAAGCTTGCCTACCTGAAAATGATTAAAAACACTTCCGGTCAAACCTTAAACAGTGGCAAGTAAAAAGACTGACTAATCTATACTTACTTGCATCTGACGGACACTGATACGCAAATCGGAGTCATTGAATTCATACGGTACGTTCCAGCCAAGAGGTCCGAATTTACGTCTTTCTTGGACCAGAGCGTGGAAGAAACATAGACCAAATAGCATTTTGCGCCAAGTTCCACCCTGAACAGGAATGATGACAGATAGGACAGATGTCAGATCATCACTCGTCGTATTTTCTTAGCTCATGTTTGATTCCAGTTAAAAGTTCCAGATGTAAATTTGTATGCACAATGATAAATAAAAATTATTTCCTCAGGACTGACACCATAAAGAGTTAGCTTTTATGAAGCATTCGTCATAGCCCCCGCTACTCAAACCTAGATAAAACATAGTCAAGGTGACTTGTACTCCCAGCATTTACTATGCCCCTGATTATCGCCATTGTTATAAGCGTGATATATTGAGTTAGATGAAAAATCATTGCTTCTCGAATATTCACAGTTTCATGGCTGTGAAACCTGACGGACTCATAAGATTTACGTTCAGAAACTGTTTCTGATCATCGGTCTTTGCGTACCCTTACAAGTATGCGGTGTAGACACCACGTAACTGTAGATATGTTCAATCAACGTGTTTTCAGAGTAGAACAAACAAGCATGCTGACGATAGTGTCGACCTCACTACAGAGACTGGCTGTTTGGGGGAATTATCAAATACCAAACTATCGTTTCCAAAGAAATGCTCCTTTCACATGACTTGGATTACACTGGAGGCGGTAGCTAGATTGCCGGAATATGAGGCTGATCCGAGAGGTGAAACCTCTAACATCGAAGCTTGATATTTTTTGTGGCACCGGACTTACGGCTGGGCACTAAGATCGATCTATCGGGAACTGCCATGAGCGTGTTGTGATGGCCTGCTCCCTGTAAAGTTTAGATTATTGTTTTGTTGTTCCTTTTCCTTCAAGCTGAACTGACGCCTGGGTTTAACAGGCTGTAATAAGTTTGGGCAGTACATTCATATATAAAGAATATTCCTAACTCACTTGCTCGCCCTAACTCACTCTATGTGTTTGTCTGTAACACACACACAAATTCGTATTTTCAAAGTATCAATACTCGCAAGTAAGCATACGTAAACATACTGGATCATTTGGTGGATTCCATATGACACAGTGGGTTGAGTGGGTAACTGAGTCCAAATGTGAAAACTTCTGAGCTACCGGCGTGGTTTCATAACTAAGTTGACAGAGCGTTTGCTGTGTCTAAGCATGCTATTTCTGTCACTAGTTCGAATCCAGCTGAAGCTCAGATTTTTCACAATTAGAACTCATCTGAATTGAAATACATTAAGTTTCAGTATTTGACGTATTTCGAAATGCCATGTGAATACATTGAGAACATGCAAATGATACACACTCGCTGTGTGTATCCGTAGATGGCCCAAACTTCATTTGTATCGTTTTTAGAAGTTAATTTAACAATACACTTGTCTTCTTCTTACCTTTGAACAACCACTGAAGAAGGTTGGATCCGAAATGGGATCATTTAAATAAGATCGCAACAGGTTCGATCGCAGACCTTTAGGTGGTTCGTTTGTCATCTTGACACCTTCATATTGGAACAGAAACAATGAGCAAATAAGAAGGATGAATTTTACAAACAGATAATTTACATATACATATCACGTGAAAGAGGCTTGTTTGTGTCTGTTAATAGTTAACTTTCACTATCTTATGCAGCAGTGAGTCACATGTGACAAATTGTCCGGACCTACCAGTCAGTAGCATTCGAAGTCACCAAAGATAGGGCATATGCAAATGAGAATGATAGTTGTTTGTATCAATGGATTTTATGGTAACCAAATAACAGATTGTGTACGGAAGCAATATTAACGGTTATATGAATATTAGACCTTAGTTGTCTATCACTTGAAATGTTTACCAAAGCGTAAGGCCAGTTGGGTGGGCGAGTGATAGAATCCTTATTTGAAATTCGCAATCCCAAGTGGAACTTCGTAACCGAGCTGGTACTCACGTGCTGTGCAGAAACATGAGATTCTTAACGCTTGCTCAAAAACTGTCAGAGTCAAAATTTCTCGAACTTAACTCCTCCCATAATCGCCGTATATAACCATCAATTTCTTCATCAACAGACTGCTTGTTAGCTGATATTAACAGCTCAGTAAGTGTACACTAAGAAAGGTATACTGTAAATTCACGACCACTGCAAAAATACACACCATTTTCTAATATCGTGACCGGGAAGTCTTTTGACGGATAACTGGTCAACCACAGCCGGAAATCACGATGCGTTTTGGTCGGAGTGATAACCTCCTCGCACATTTTCTCCAGGGCTGGCATCCAACTGACTGCCAAATGGCAATTTTGGAGCACAATCCAAGTCCCATCTTCGATACCCTGGGTGATCATGTTTGCGGCGATCGGTCCTTGACCTTGACCCAATGATATTGTTTGTATCCGATCCCCGGTGTAACCCATGTCGACTCCGAATTTGATCAGTGCGTTCATAGGATCCGCACCAGGAGAAAGTATGAAAATCAGTGGAGAACAGTTGTTTGAATCTGCAAATGATCCAGCTAAGTCGAACGTAGGTGGCTCAATAAAAGGAGTGCCCATGTTTTCAACAATGAAGTCCTGCGGAGGAATGTACAATATGAACGAACCGCAAATTAGGAGTGTTTCGGACTTGGCGGTCTGAGCATGGTACACCGAAATACGAATGGAAAAATATACTAAAGGCAGAATAAGCACTCCAAGGGACAAACCACTTGATAAACAGCGGTGACAGTATGGACTTTTAATGTTCACGATATTCAAATTAGCTAACCTTTGCATAGATTAAATTTACTACTGAAAAACATGTCTGCTAAGAATCGAAGATTTCGAGCGTTTTGAGATAGTTGGCCACTGCTGTTTGCGTTCAGTCTTAAGTGTACAGTGAGATAAGCAATGGGAAGGTAATGCGGCGGGTCTGGTTTGTAGGTAGCAAACAGGTTCACAAACCGAATCCTGGACTAGGTTAGGCAGTTAGTGTACTAATGCTGTACTCCATAGCTTAGCGTTTCGGGCATTCTTCCCAGCCTACAGCTCATTGAAGGAAGACAAGTGAAAGATAACTGACCATTCGGAAAGCGAAAACCAAACAGCTAGTAGGCAGTTGGAAAATGTGGGCCGCGTCTATCTTCTCGGCCGGAAAATAAATGACCCATCTGAGTTCTGGTTGAAGACATAATGAAGATGGAAGTTAACTGGGTTCAGTAGCGTGGAGGTTATCATGGTTTGAGTGAACTAGCAGAGAAGTTTGGCAATGCACGCTTCAAGGAAGAGGCAATTGTGTTGGGTCCACGTCGACGGACCGATTACGGAATAAGTGCCGACGTGACTGAACTGATAAACCAGCAAGAAATACGTGTGCCCGTAATTCTACAACTACACAAGGACTAGCCGACTGGTAGTTATACTGATGTTGTAGCTTTGTTCAGCAGTATCTCAGCTCACACACAACCATGAATAGTCACAACACCAGCAATTCCACACTACATTGGCCGTCTTGCAGTATAAACCGGGTCGCTCTATCCGCTGCATACAGCAGGGTGGGTAAGCGAAAACATGCTACAGCTGACCCCTCCCCCACTGTCCTATCAAATTTAGTTCTCAGGCCCCTACCGACCTCCACAGGTCCCACAACAGATGTAGCTAACCGTAGTAACACTGAGCCGGTAAGTTCCGTCTCTCACCATTTAGCTTCAGGCCTCCCTCGTTCTTTGCTCAAACCTAGAATGCGAATTATTATAGGTGCCTTCAACGTTCGCACTCTAAAACAGATAGGTCAACAGGCCGCTCTTGCACGAATGTTAGACTCATTGCATGTCGATGTCTGCTGTATCTCGGAAACTAGAATCCAAGACAGTAATCAGCGTATGGAACTAACAGCACCCGCATTGTCTAACCAATATTGGTTTTACACTTCGGGTGACTTCACAGCTGGTGTTACAGGTCAGGCTGGAGTAGATATAGTCCTTAGCTCAACGGCCGCAGCCGCATTGTGCTGTCCGCTTAGCAGGTTCCGTTAAGGCCAGTTCTAGACGGAAGACTTTCAGAAATTTATTCATTGTGTCTGCTTACGCTCCTACTGACTATAGTGACGTCGGCGTCAAAGACGCGTTTTACTCAAATCTGGCCGCTCTCCTCCGGTCGACATGTGGCTCTTATATAGTCGTTTTGGCCGGAGATACGAATGCTCAGGTCGACCGCCTTGGTGAGGCTGAATCTCGTTTAGGTGGCAGGTTTGGGATAGCGTCACATCGCCCAAAGAATGGCGGACAATTGTTGCAGCTGTGCGCTGAGTATAAGCTATTTTTAGCCAGCACTAGTTTTAGGCATCGTTCACGTCATTGCTATACTTGGCGACCGCCTGCTCCAAATCAGGCCTGGTCTCAGATAGACCACATAGCTGTTGGTTACAGGTAGCGTGGTTGCATTCAAGATTGTCGTTCTTAGTGGAGCACGTACTTGGACTCAGATCATGCATTAGTATGTAGTCGTTTTGTTCTTACTTTTGCTGGTCAACGACTCCACCACCAACAACGACTGGCTATTGAGAAATAGGCTTTACCATCAGTAAAGCATAAGTACCAAACCAGCTTAGGAGAGGTGTTAGTTGAGGTCTTGACTCAGCTGTTTCAACTTGTGTGGATGACGGAGACCATCACTCCGTGCTGGAGTCACTCGATAATAGTTCCTATATTCAAGAAAGGTATCAGGAATTCTTGCGAAAATCATAGGGGAATTAGTTTGACCCCAATCATTTCTAGGGTTCTGGCCTCCATTACACTTCGTCGACTCACTGCAGTTCGGGATTTAAACATTAGAGAAGAACATGCAGAGTTTCGTCCAGATCAAGGATGTATAGATCACATTTTTACCCTCCGTCAAATTCTGGAGCAGCGTCATGTGTACCGCCGGTCAACATTTGCAGTATTTCTCGACTATAAAGGTGCGTTCGATTCAGTAGATCGATCTGCACTTTTAGAGTCGCTTAAACGCAGGGGTGTGCCGACCAAGTCTGTGAACATACTGTCGGCGCTTTATTTCCATACTTCTGCTCAGGTTAGGGTTTACGGTGAGCTGTCTGACAATTTCAGCACCAGGAGCGGCGTTCGTCAAAGCTGTCCCCCTTTACCATTTTTGTTCACTTTCGTCATGGAGGGAATAATGGTGGACTGACTGCGGCACTCAAATGATGCTAGCATGGACCTCCTACCTAGTGGAAGGCTGACTGATCTTGATTATGCTGGCGACGAGGTGTTGCTGTTTGGCACTTTTCAAACAGCACAAGCGACACTAAAGACGATTTCGCGTTCTACTAAATACTTCGGAATACGCTTTGCAGTGTTAAAGTGCGAAGTGCTTCTGCAAGATTACTGTGATTACGTGGGTTTAATGTTAGATAAGGAAGTCATCGAGGTTGTTGACCGGTTTGTATACCTGGGGAGCTGCATCAGCGGTGGCGGCGGTGGAGGTGTAGGGAATGAAATTGAGGCACGTATTTCTAGGGTTAGAGCAGTGTTTACTAACCTGAGGCACCTATGGCGACAGAGAGGTATTTCTCTGAAGCTTACGGATCGTGTATATCGGACGACAATTAGGGCTACATTACTTTACGGCATCGTAACATGGTTGTTCGGAGTAGAAGTCGTGAACCGTTTTCAGGTATTTGACCACCGATGTCTGCGTCCAATCGCTCGTATCGGGTGGCACCAACGAGTGAGCAACGAGTAGGTTAGGAAGCGGGTATTTTGTAGTGATTGTCAGACGGGTTCTTTTGTTCAGTCGCTACATTTGCGCAGACTTAGATGGTTAGGTCATGTACTAGGTGTTGGATCGTCACCTTGGTTACGCGCTCAGTCGCTTGACCCAAAACCGAGAAAACCGGAAGGGACGCGGCTACACTGTTTATTGGACGACCGAAACGAGACGAGACAAGACTTTGGCCACAGAAGCTCTGAATTTATAGGACAAAACGATTACCATAGATAGGGGACAGACACAAAGCGAATCAAATGAGACAGTCATATGTGGCAGTCAGGGTGTCAGAACAAATCACATTACAGGGGGCGTCAGAAGGCAACGCGAGAAAAAACATTGTCCAGATAGCGCACAGGCATTCGACCGCACACCTGCGATCTGATTGGCTGAGTGAGACCATACCACCACCCACGACCATACCATCCGAGCTGGTCCGGCCGATCGATGTGGCGTGACGCGTCCTGGCTGTCTCGTTAAGAGATGCGCCTCCTAACACTAAGGATGTTAGCTAGTCGTGTGCCACACCGAGCACTCTCTGCCGACGTTGCGGTCGATTAGCGCAATGTGCGAGGTGGATAGATGATGACCTGGTGTAAAGAAATGAAATCGTGTACGAAGGGGTTTGTCACTGTAGATCGGGTTCGTCCCCCGGGCTGGAGCCCTCGCGACTCAGAGTCGGTGGATTGAGACGTCAGATGAGATGACGGCTAGTCGAACTCAGTGGCGTGAATGTTGCGGTTGTTTTTCCGAGTTGTCTGTGAAGTGAGTGGATTTAATGACGTGGGGTAGTGAAAGCCGTAAGGAAGCTGTCTTGCGGATTATATTTTACTTTCTTTTACAGTTCGGTTGTTTGTTTGCAAGGTGTAGGTGCCTTGGTGTTGAATGTTTGAATATAGTTGTAGCTATTTTGGTGGTTATGTCCCCTCCTCTCCCCTTTTTTCTTCTCTCTTCCTAAACAGGGTTTATTTCTTCTTCTTCGTGGTAGTGTCATACTTAAGCATCAATGCGAACCACTGATGTATTGCTGTCTATGATGATGATGATGTTCAGCATGTCCATACCAGCTGTAAAGCCGCCTTTCTTAAATTTCGTTACGGTGCACGAAAACGGCGAAATGTGACATTCAGGTTAAATTGTCACGTCTACAACCGATCTCTAGCGGTAGAATCCACCTAGGTTAGTTGTTGTTGTAGCAAAAACCGTGGTTGATTAGAGTAAGCTAAATGATTGTACCGGTCCACCTTCAACATCCTTCAAGTTTCTTGTCTAAACTGAATTGCATGTTATGGAATGTAGAAGTGTCGGATAAACTTCTGTGTTGTCGTTTGAAAAAGTCACAATTAACCGTAGGTTACAGCAAAATTTTAAAAACATTACAAAATGTTTAGTTGTGGTTGCAAACATGGATTGTCAAATGCCGTAACTTTTCAAATTAGGGGCTTTGCTAATTTCCTACGTATCTGTCCGTTTAGCACAACGTGGTTCCAACCCCACTTCTGTTGCTCAAAACACCAAACTGCTGCTTACTAAATACTGACAGGCTGACCAGGCTAAACTGCTAGCATTTCGCGTCGAACTCACTTGGATGCCTGGAATGACTTTGTCGGGCCGAATACACCGCAATACTACCAATTTCTCCAGACCAGCCAGACCGCTGAGCTTTCCCGGTGCGACGAACTTGTGAGGCTGCATACTGTCGTACATTTGTTTCCAAGTGGTTGCATGTTCTTTGACATCTAAGAAACAAGCAAACAAGACAAACTGATATAACTGTTGCTAGAAACATTGTGTTAGTGTAAACAAACGAACGTTGGAATTGCGCAAAAAGAACACTTACATACAGCGTGTGCTTGCGTTAACACCGTTGAAAATCAAAGTAACCTTAGGTAATGTGGTAATCATCTTAAAGGAAATAGTCAGTCTAATAATTGTACGTTCAACCATGAGGTCAAGACATGATTCCCTTCTTGGACGTTCAGATGCTCAATAAAGAACTAACGCCATGCGAAGTGGTGTTCACAGAGATAATACTTAGAATGATCAGTATACACGGTGACATTAAGGATAACACTCTCCATGGGAGCGCTTCATTTTTGAAACTTCAATAAGAGCGCCACCAAATAAATAGTTGTTCTTTCAAGTTCCATTCGTAGACAAGAAGTTTTCAGAACAGGAATTAAATGTACATTTAAGTAGTCATCAGGGCGCATGTCTTTGACAAAATTCCTATCCGATTTACTACATACCCGGTTATTTCACTATGTTGGTCCCGATTTTACATATGTGAATCTAACCATTAGTTTCCTACAATGAGGCAGGTTATGTCTAAAAGCTAACCTGAACCTACCACTAATGTGAAAAACCAAGTAACTGCTGATAGAGTCTGTCGGGTCGTTCATCGTATGTCTCTTAACCAATCAAAGGTCGCCCCTGGCTGATCATTTCAGTCTACCTAACCCACTAGTATGCAAGTAAGAGCAGGTTGTTCAGAGTGTACATCTGTGCTGAACTTAAGTCAACCGGATCGACGACCACCTGAAGGATGCGACCTAATGAACGAAAGCGATGTTGCAGACCAGTCGAATCATCACTGTTCGAATAGTCACTAATCAAGCAGATGGGCATTCCTTCCTAATACTATCTATCCATCTAAAGACTAACTGTGAAAAGGACACACATCCACAGGCTACCACTTCTGATTAATATTGCGACCGGCATACTAGAAATGTTAAGAATGGGGTTCTCACTTTAAATGCATGTGCGGTATTTGAGAACATAAACCCGGGCCGTAGTGCCCGAATATGTCGTTAAGTCTATGTCAGCTTTTTGCCAATCAAGTTGGTTTTATTAAAAAGTGAAATGGTGTTATATCCTTTAGGTTACTTAGTTAAGAAGAACTTATAAAGGGGGTAGATGAATCCCATACCTTTCATGAAGTCTTCCAAGCCAGGCAAACCAGAGGCGCGTACGATCTCCGCCCAACACTTGTCCGACAACCAATCCGGGGCCGGATTCGCGTGGGGATTGTCCAGAGCAACACCACCGGTGAGCAAAAAACGCCACACATCCTCGTTCACCTTATTTCTAGTTGTGGAGAATCATATGAAAGGATGTCAAGACATGTTTGTTCGGCTACAACCGTTAGGCATAGAACGAAAAATCACCTGAACAACTTTAATGGTAGGCACACCATTCTGACCAGTTAACAGTTGAGGTAAATTTAATTAAATCCAAGCAAAAGCTGAGTCTGGTGCATTCAAATGAAAAAGTTAATTGTAATCAGTTTGCAACCAAGAAAGTACTCAATTCGGCCTCACAAGGCTGCACAACTCATTATTCCATAGTGAGCTGTGAACCGAGTAGGAGGATGCTTGATGGGCTCTAACGTATCATCCATCCAGATAATCTGATCCAGTAGAAACTTTCACATTCAGAAAGTGGTATTGTATCTTGCTTTGTTCGAACGCAAACAACTGGTCCATATGCGTACTACATGCATTACCGTACATCGCAGCTCCTAACACTTTAGTTGTCCTATTATTTTGTCTGTGAATGTGCGCCTGCTCAAACTGAATTATGTGATCCATACTGATTAGTTGATCGAATTTTGCCTACTTGCGTTTTACATTTTAATTCCACTGGACAGCTCATTGTTCTCTGACACATTTGTGTTTCCTTGTCTTAAAGCAGGTTATGTTTCACTGCACAGTTATCTCTGTTGTCATAATACAGCTAGATAGCCCGTTAGTTGTCTTCTGACACAATAGCGCAGAAGTGTTTATTGTAAGTAGAGTAACAGACACCTGTCCGGAGAGTATCTCTAATCCTGAAGACAATATCACTCACATAATCATAATCGTCGTAATCATAGACATCCATATTCTTTCAGGCGGACACATTTATTATTTGACCACCGTCTAATTTTATTCATTATGAAGTCTACTTCTTTGTATTTCTTTCCTCAATAATTCCAACCACATTCCAAGCAACTCGATTTTGTTAATTGAAGCGCAAATATTGGACAACGACCCCCGAACACACATATTCACGGTTGTATTGTATCCACGAACAGTACGATTACGGCTATCTGTAGCATGTGAAATAACAAAAAGCAAGACTTATATAATCAAAAAAATTATAAGTGAGAATCCATGTAGATATGGACACAATCATACCACTGCTGATCGTAAAGTGCAACATCTGATTGTGTCTAATTTACGTAGTTAGCTGGTTTGGACTCAACCTAGCAGACAACACATTCTGAGGCTATTATAACGGAGCCTTCAAGATTTTTGTATCGCGGAATAACGTCTTTATCTGTCCGCCTTGTAAATGTTTCTAATCCACAAAAATGAGTGAAATCTGACATAAACGGTCTAACCATTGTAGACTAAACATTTTCGAAACATAGCTTATCAGTCGTATAAATGAAATGGTCCTAACTAGGTTTTCCAGTTGCTCACAAAATCAGTTTACTTGATATGGGTTAACAGGCGGTGACAACGAGAGTGAAATGCCAAAAAAGTACATGCATTTTCAGAGGGAATGGAGTGAGGTTTTAAACCATAATGTAAGATGGAGTGCAAAAACTTCTGCATTTTATCCTAGGCACCAGTGGAAGATATTTATGGGTGACAAACTTCAATGAAAGTCTAATATCACTCTTACTCAGGAATCAAAATTCAATGAATAGCAACACGTTAATTCATGCGGTTTAACACTACACAAGTCGTGTGTCAATATTAACATTGTTTGCAATGAACAATCTAGTTATGATGACTGGCAAACATGGATACGGGACTACCAACAATCCGTTTGGGCGGTAAATTTGGCTGGCATCATTTTGATATAGCGGAGAAAAACAAATATTAGTGAGCCTGTCAACGAAATATTTCTTCTGACTTGGATAAACCTACTTGTTTTTCAGTAACGAATAACACATCACCAATGAGAACAGCAACTTGTGGTTTTCAAACAAAGAACGGCATATATTCCGGTAGACACTCTTGGTGAAGTAGCTGTTCAGAATTTCAATACGTTCCTCCAGCATCTGCGATTTTTCACTGTTGCTAATCGACTGTTGTGGAAAGGAGCAAACGGTCATTACAAGTTGAATTGAGGGTTTTTGTCTCAGCTACATTATTCACAAAGTAGAGGTTGACCTTTGTCATAAAGTGAACACAAACTATGATGATTTTTTAAATTCAGAAGCCAAAGATCATCGTGTAGGGGCAACCAGTAATCTGTTTTGGTCTCAGCTACATTATTCACAAAGTAGAGGTTGACCTTTGTCATAAAGTGAACACAAACTATGATGATTTTTTAAATTCAGAAGCCAAAGATCATCGTGTAGGGGCAACCAGTAATCCGTTTTGAGGCATTGAAGACCATGGACGACGGATGATAACTGTTTGGCCTCCAAACATTAGTGGCAGTTAGTACCTACTGGCAACTACATACTCAGAAGTCCACTTTTCAGTCAGCCACGTTTGAAAGGAAGCATCAGCCATGAGTTTCGCTCTTGTTAGAGCTCGTCAGAAACGCCTATTTTTACAACGGTCGGTATTATAACTATGGCCTCCGATTTCATGAGGCAGCCGCGCTGATAACTGTGTCATTGATCTCACATTAGGCACGACCGATTGGTCAGATGCAAACGACCAGAAACATCCGCTTGCGAGTAACACTCAGATTATCTGATCTTCCCGACCGAAGACAGTAAACGTCATGTTATCTCCAATCCATAATTCCACAACTAGGACTTCTCTCCAAGTCGAACTCATAGAACTCACAAATGTTGTCGGGCTTTATCCTGATTACTGGTATGTAGTAAGGGATTTGTGGTTATCATGAACGGGATATCAATCACAACTGATCGGGCTACTTAAAAGTAATGAGTAACACACGTTTATTGATAAATCCCAGCCGAAGCCGTAGAGGGTGTAGGACGCACGGACGACGCTGCCCACTCCCAAGGGGTGTCCACTATGAGAGTTGGTCATAAACACAGAGCGAATGTGATGGGTTTAGTTGTAGAAGCGTCAACATCGCACTCACATCTATCAATAAAAGGTATACACGTGATAAATGATGTCTGACTGCGGTCAAAATGCTCAAGCAAGTGACACCCCATCTGTTTTCTTCGGTGTTCCCCTTAAGGTAGTTCACACCCTCAGACACACTATCCGCCTTGTGTGTGTGTGGCTCACTAGTGTCTTATGATTGGCATGTACATTCATTCGACCACAATGTGCGTAATACAAAACGTTACAAATATAATTGGTACCAGCAGTCTATTTTTCTCGCCTGTTAGTCTATGGCTATCTTGAAGGATTGCCACTGGCCGTCACCGGTCGTCCATAACTCTTAAATGACAAAAAATTGAAGGTCAAGATGATAAGAAGAAATGAATTCTTGAAAGTTTACGCTTATCGGACTGTCTATGGCATTAAACTGGTAGTTAATTATAGAATAAGCAAGAGAACTATACAAATATAAACTGGTTACATATAGAATATGTGAGCATCACCTTCACATAGATGACAGACGACGAAAAAAATCTATTTCGTGTGTAATTCTGGAACACTTCGTTGAATCAAGACCTCGAATATCATTTAATCGATCTTTCCAACCTTTTTACCGTCTACCCCGTCATTAGTTCCAGAAAGTCAGCTATTCTATCCTGAATACCGTAGAAGCAGTTGAATTTGGGTTATGCAATCCACAAGTGTACATTCAACGGAAATTTACATAGGTACGAGGGTTACGACGGACCGCGTTACTCACTTGACAACTTCATAGGCAAATTCGGACAACTAGTTGTCCTCCAGTTCAAAATCGTTTAATCTATGGTACAAGGTGCTCTTAATTATGTTCGTTGTACAGTATTGATGATAAAAATGTTAGGTAACTGGCTCAATCATGAATAAATGAAAACATACTATTTGCCGGACCACCTTTATTTACATTCCGTATCTGTTGTGCTTCCTGTTACCATAAGTTGAAATAAATCAGCCATTCTTAAGTTGACCTGGGAATCAACTAACGCAAACAAAGGACTCAGAAGGAGTTGAGATAGTTTTCAGCAACAGTTGGTTCCAGTGATCATCAGTGTAATGGTGGATCGCTGTTCTGACCGTACGAGATCTCATCAACACCCAGCTCTCCGGGGAATTAGACCCAGGGTCAGAGGGATTTTCGAAAACAGTTTGGGCGGTGGTGGACATTTGCTAGTTTGCAAGCTAACCACAAACGGTTGAATGGTTCCAAACTTTGAGGATAGGAAGTTCAACAGCAAACGACAGTAATACAAATTCCAAAGTAACCAAGACCCCGAGATCCAAAGTATAAATGTCTGGATTAATTGATTGTGGTGACTTAACAGTTGTACGATCGTTCACGGGTCATAGATGCGATTCCTTGATGTGTATGGTATTGATAAAATTTCATAAGTTTAAAACATCTGCCCAGCACCTCCCCGGTGACCGCTAGAGTCAACTGTTTGTATCACACACTCATTTGGAACAGTCCACCATGGTTATTCTAGCAGATATTGTTAACCCAAAGTCATTCGCACGGACAATGGCCACTCAACTGAGTACCCACTGATGATTACTGAATGTTGATGTCGTAATAATGTCAGGTGCGATGGTTCATTTACGCCAGGAGAGAATTAATTTGAAGGACCAACACACAGTTCATAAATCAGTTGGGTTTGCTTTTTAACAAGGAGAGTGGCACACGGTTGTCTTACTTCCGGCTATCATCCGTAAGACAGAAAAAGTTCAGATGAAATGCGTTAGAAACTTGGCCTGAAAAAAAAATGAGGAGCCATCGGGGAGGAGAAATAGAGACCATTTGCCGGCTGTGACCCGACTAAACCTAAAATATTAGTTAGAATAAGCTTGAGAGCGACTGAGTACTCATAATTTCAGAATAACTTGTGAACACTCGACAGTTTGCTTAATTGGTGAACTGAAAATACATTAGTCTAATTTGGTGATGAACCTTGTGAGCCTGCCTGAAATTTACCGATCGTATACCACTCAATGACCGCGCGTTGTTCGGTTCATTAGTCGGGGATGGAGATTACTAAAAACTGAGTATCAAGCACACTTGATCCCAACCTCCACATTCAGGTAGACAATTATATACTCTAAGGGATGGATCTATCAACTGTGAAACACTGTACGATTCCACTCTCTTAAAAGGGTTAGTTGAAAATGGGTCCGATAGTTGCGACCAAATGAGGTCCACTTAGTGGCATCTTTACATTCACTAGACTGTGAGAGCTTTACTACGAGGGTTGTTCATCAATTTTTATTCAATGCATGAATGAAACGGCTTGTCTGTGAGATAACCAATAGCTCTACAAATATATCACCGTTGTTTTGATAGAAATGACTCAACGGATGACAACTACTGAGAAGCAATGGGAGAATTTAATGATGCAACTTGAGCTTTACTTAAACCCCACAAACACTTCTGTAGGCAGATGGAAATTGGGTGAAAAATACTGTCTGGATGCGACAGCTGTGATCAGATATCATTGCCATTTAATATTGTGTGTGGTAATTGTTCATACCAAAGACCACATCCAAACTTTGGAGCTGAAACAATGATGGTAACACAAAGTAATACACTTACTGCTAAGAAAAGGTTAATAAACCACGTCAATGAATACTGGTACATCGGATCGATGTTCGACAAATCCGAAATACAGAAGAACAACAGCGATCCGTGCGCAGCAACCGGCCGATAACCGTTGCGAGCCTCGTCAATCTCCAGTTGTGTAGATTCTGCTATAATTTGTTTCTCCGTGATTTCCTCGCTCAGCTTCTTTGAGGAACTGAGTACGTTAATTGCGGTCTCATTCTCCAATATATTTCCTTGTGATGCACTAAGCACTTCCAAAATTTTATCTTCCAGTTCCTTGAGCTGTCGCTTGTTGTCGGCCGAGGTGACTATCAGCTCATTTTTTGTGGCTTCTAACTCTGGCTTCTCCTCAGCAGTCACGATACCCAGCAATTGGTCTTCCAATCCCAACGGGGTAATCATGAAGTTAATCAGACAGACTTTGACTGACACTTCAGGCAAATAGTGCGGATTACGCAAGCGTGTCGTAATATAGAAGCGAAAGTCTGGATTGTACTCAATCACATTGTCTCCGAGTCGCATGTACAAAACACCCTGAGACTTGAATATCAAACGTTGAAGAATGGGCTCCAAAATGGGGTCCAACTGCTCACCCACATTTTCCATCAGTACAGGCATACCAAATTGGATTGCATTCTCTAGCATACGCAGATAGTTCGTATCACTCATTTTGACCACGCTTAATTTGTTATCTCTTTCCATATTCTTAATCCATTTGTTGGCTTGTCCTGTGAAATGAAACAAGCAATCCATTAGAATTTTTGTTAAATTTGTATTTTAGGATTTTGCTTGATCGTACACCTGTTTTTTATACGTCATCTAGGTCTAGTGGCCGAGTAAGATGTGTCAGGTTTTTCAGCAATATATGCAACCGTTAATACACGTGCTGTTAAGCCCTTCTACACATTAATTAACAATCAATTTGTAGGTACCTGTCGACCGTGCCCGTTTAACTGGACACTTCAGATGCAAAGGATAGACAAGGGACAAACAATCAGAGCTGGGGCCGCCAGACGCGGAGAAGCAGAAAAGGAAGATAACTGCTGGATCGGAATCGGCCGTCTCGCGCTTACACGCCCACGCAATCACGGGTCCTAACTTATGCCAGATAAGTCATGCAACAAATTAACCAATCACGTGTACAAGTGTTTGCCGATTCGCCAGTTAGTTATTGATAGCTTGCCTTTGGTTATTCATTCTTCATATGCCTGTGCCACGGAACCAATCGATGCACTCTGAAGTTATGTCCTGCCAACTCGTGTTCTCCTTACCCCAGCGGGGCGATTTAACAAAATGATTCAATAACTCATAAGTAACGAAGTGCAATTGCTGTTAACGTGAACAATTCTTACAGTTATTCAATGCAACCCACAAAACTGGCAACTGCAGACAACCCTTTCCTCTTGGTCATTAAACCAAAGACTTCCAGTGCCGTACCGCTTCACTTACCTTGTGGATCAATACAGAGGGACCAGCGATCTGAGTTGGTGACGATGATGCCGTTATCAATTGAGAAACTGTCCACTGGCAATCCGGCAATATTCCACGAGCGTATTTTTACCGGATCCCCTAGTGTGTCCGAAATGCGAAACACTTCGGAGCAGGGAACCTCATGTTTCACACAAAGTTCGTGCCATTCGTGCTGGATGCCCGAACGAAAGTCCACCGTGAACGGGCCGAGGTAGGCCACTACACCGGCGCTCAACAAGACATCGCCGATTATATTGTGATACCGATTCTTTATGGAAACAATAAGAGCAAAAAGTACAAATATTTAGTTGGGGCTCGCTTTCCAATGTGTATTCAACTTGCCCTTAGACGAGAAAAACAAACCGATTGTATAAACCCAGGAAAAGGATAAATGGACAGTTGACTGGTTACATCTAAAAACAATGAACACGCAACTTTTTGACCCAATTAATAGTAAAAACGACGTGAAACTAGCATTTAATTCTACAATCTAGGCAGAATCTGATGGAAATGACCATCATTAATTCACATATTTATTTTTTACAATTTTATTCATATATGACTAATGTTATACAACTATGTTGTATAATTAATGTTAATATATCTCGCAGCACGATTGAACAGCTATCCCATCTTTAAGTGATATATCGCTTATCAACAATCCGACGACAATTATCTTTCGCGGTAGACGAACAAATGCAACTCGAAAGCTGTAGGTTGAAGTGCGTTTAAGCAGCCTTTAATGAGTTGCGTACAAAAGCCTAAAAATAGCAACAACGACCACCTAAGGCCAGTATAGTGCCTTCAGGCTGATACTCTGGTCTAAATTTAGCTGATAATATAGGTGCCAAGTGCTTTGAGGACCAGATATATGCAATCATCTAGCCGAACTTGGGATTGTCGGGTCATCTCGCTAGTGGTCTGGGAGCGTACTGATCGTCATGTGGCTAGGCCCTATATGGTTGCTATTCCATTACGCAATTGTTCTTCCAACAAGGTGTTGACTGACTGACTTGGGAAAAGCGAGTAGTTTAATGCCTCAACAGATGCAATTAACAATTCAAGTAAACTGAGGCGCGAAGCACCTAATATCTAGACGGCCGGCTAACATTAGGTCAAGGCATCAACCCGAAGGCATCATAATGACATATGGTGACCGCGTAGTTTTGTTTTGCGTTGCAAACTCGGCGGTTTGCGTAGTCTCCGTTGTAATTATGCAAGCTTCAGAATTTTACAAATCGGCCCGGCAAAAGGAAATGAAAATCTTAGTGCTCGCCTTCCAGAAACGAAGGTAAAAATGAACTGCTATGGTTTTTGCAATTGGTTACTCTCGGAGCCGCCAGGTGAATACGAGTTTCGACCTCTAGTTCGATAGTCGAAGGCTTCAAGTTACTGTCTGCTGTATGTGCCCCCTGACTTCTAATTAGTACGCGGGAGTTCGAACGAAGGTTTTAATATCAGCAGTTAGCCGTATTATCCTGATTTGTTTGATTGACATTTCTGTGCTTCTCATTATCTCGGTTTTGATTTATCATCTTCCTACGCGTGATCACGTTGGATTAACATTGGGTGGTTTTCAGAGGTTAGATTTTATGGCCAATCTGGCTGTGATACATCGGATGAAACAAGTTGTGGCCATGCTACACTTGACTGCTGGGCGAA